>SWBL01000528.1:0-24257 GCA_024195585.1 Aureobasidium sp. EXF-3400
AGAAATCTCCTCTCTCTGAGTCGAACAAAGGACCTTCTGATGACAATTAACAATTACAGTCAGACGCTCTAAACCAACTGAGCTAAGAAGAGATTGATGGAAGGTACGCCAAATTTTGGCCAATATATCCTACGGTTCAATCGTCGGATCGAGCCTGATGGTTGTCAGCAAGCGAAGGCCTCTCAAGCAGGCACGCCTTGAGACCATCGAGCCCATCTGGATCTCGAATTCGATAGGGAAAGTTCGAACGTGACCATCAAGATTAGCCACCACAACTGCAAAGCAAACAAGCAAGCAAGCAAGAACCGACCGACCACAACTGCCGTCTAAGCATGCTTTCCAGGAACCCGACTCGTCGCTTGTCACTGCCACTTCGAAAAACAGCGTTTGCGAGCCCCAACCCGTCTCCAGTTTTTGGATCTTCTATCTTTTGTGGGTTGTGTTTTCGGACAACCTTCGGCATGCGCACCGTGTGGTCATTTTGATTCCTTTCCCCGTCTCTCCGTCTCCCCATCTCGCTTCTTGTGATCTACAAAATGAGAGGGACTCGATGACACGTGAAATATGGGCAAGAGGAAACAGGGCAAAATAGACTTTGAAGGGTCTGAAGGTTTCTTTTTTGACGCCAACATGACAGAAAAAAGGGCAAAGGAAAGACAACACCCTAGACCGCCACGCTCTTGTCTAGCTTTTCAGGCAAACCGTCAACATGTGCAGTTGCATCAAGCTGCATATCGATTCTCGGTTTTGTCGCAGAGGGAGAGTGATTCTCGGTCCGTTTCAAAGTGTCGGGAGTACGGATATGCTCGCGCCAAAAGACGGGCGTTCGGATTGCTCACCGTTTTCGTTCCATGTGCTCGTGGCGGGGCGGGAGAGGCTTGCGACAATTGCATAGTCAACTCTTGGTAAGGTGTCGTGTGGTACGCTCCAAGCCGCAACAAATGCTTGCGCGAGACTGGGCAAGTCAGATCCGAAGGTTGGTAAGCCGAGCAGAGCCTCCAACAAGAGCTTTGGGAATTTGATTGCACGAGCTTGGCGAAGCGAATGTAGATGACAATAATCTATCTTTTGCTCAGTTCGTTGAATCTAGCTACCTCGTATGAGGATCCCTAACCACAGAATCGATCATTCATGCTCGGTGGAGAAATATATTGATCTGCTAGAGTCCGTGTTGACATGGTGGTGGATCTTGTGGATTGCAGTTGGACATCTTTCCTGACCATCGTCTCATGTCTTGCGTTGTGAAGCGACGCGTAACAGTAGTCCACAAGCCCTCTGCTGGACTCCCAGTCAGGAAAAGATAGCTCCAGCTCTAGATGCGCATTGCAGGTCCATGGCACCATCGTACGAGTCTTGCATTCGCGTTGCGCACATGCTTCGTCAATCGATTCGTGACCTATTCGACTCGAGGCAATTTCCGTGGACTGCAGTCCAACCCGCGGCGTGGTTTCAAAGCGACGAGGCGGTTGGCGGCAGCGGAAGGCGCCATACCATGCGAGTCTGCCACGTTGAGTCTTGAACTTCTAGAACAACCGGCAATAATGATAAATATCAGGTCGCGAATAGGCGAGAGTGAAATAATTATGGCGTTTTGTTGGTTGCTCCAGCTATGCATACCACAAAGTATAAGTTGGTTCGGTAAGTAGATTGAGTATATATGTTATGTAATGGCTTCGGCTCGGTTTAAGCTTAATGACTCGCATGGGATGCGAGACAGCTCGAGCGAACCCGCACCACCCAACCACTTCGTCGGGCTGTGTTGCTTCACAGCTTTGCTTTTGATGTTTGATCTGTCGATGAAAGACCTAGGTCTTCGACAATACCTCGAGCAACACCCCTTGCAATCGCCATACCTGTAATCATCGGGTTCACTCCGCTCGCTCCTGGGAATACAGAATTGTCAGCTACAAAGAGGGATTGTGTGTTCCACACAGCGCCCCGCGAGTTCACAACACTGTTCGTGGGCGAGGAACCCATCCTCGCCGTTCCCATTTGATGAGCTGAAACCTGCCCAGCATCTCCTGGCAGCCCGTTGACGACAAAAAGTTCTAGACGGGATAGCCACTTTAAGAAGTCGGGGTCATTTATGCTGGCCATGACTCCAGGATCTTCCCCAGTCTGGCTGGCATCGATCGCCGATGTGTACGTTTTGACAGATGGCTGGCGTATGAAGGGAGGTACGCCCGCAACACCGACATGAACCTCGCGTGCCCCTTCGATATAGGCGATCTTTGCGAGTGCGACAAGGCCGACTGCAATATTCTTCTGATCCGACTTTGACGTGTCGTACTTGACTCTGACTCGGTATTTGTCCACTGGGTCAGCGTAGACTTCACCTTCGCCTTTGTCTCTCGCCAGTGAGATCCAGCCTGCCATACGCTTGAATTTGGCAGCGTGTACCTTCCATTCCAAACCAGATTTCCAGTCCATCAATGGTAGCACCATGCTCGGGAGCATTGTGACGCCCTCCAATTTACAACCATAGCCTGTTGAGTTGATGTTCTCGTATTCAGTGACAACCGAGGTCAGAATACCACCTTCCCACGGCATAATGTCTTCATCAAAGACGCCGAATAGAGTGTTGACAGGATGCAATTTCAAGTGCTTGCCAAGGTGTGGATTCTGAATACCACTCCTCTCGAGAAGCAGCGCAGTACCTCCCAGCGCTCCGGCAGCTACGACCACGGCACGCCTGGCATAGATTGTTACTGGACGCCTGTACACCTCTCCGGATACACCGCCAGATTCGTCTCTAGAAGTCCAAACACCTCGAGCGCCGATAGCAATCTTCTTTCCGTCTGGTGATTTGTCCTGGGCGAATATTACTTCCTCACACTGGAACCCTTCGATAAATTTGGCACCGTGTCGAGCAGCGTCAGGGAGCCAGCTCTCTGTCGGTCCTTTCTTGCCGCAGCTTCCACAGCCCATCGTACAGTAACCACATTGGTGGGCTTCCCCGGCTGTGTTCTGGGGCACGGGCTTGGCTCGCATACCGAGCTTCTTCGCACCATCCAGAAGCATGCGGTTTCCAGCGTTGTGGTTGATACCTTGGGTTCCGACACCCATAGTTTCGCAAACCGCGTCCATGTCCTGTTGGAATGCGGAGCTCTCAAAATACGGTAAATTGTGCACCCTAGCAAATTCTTGCCGGACGAATGGCTGTAGTTGAAGTGATGCGGACCAGTTCACTGTGCCTCCGCCGCCGAAGCATGACCCAGCTATAATACCCATTCTACCAGTATCCGAAAGTGTAACGCCTCCATTGGCGAACAGATGTATCATTCCGTCCTTCTCCGACATGGGCAAATGATTAGGCTTCCAATGATATCCTTTCTCAGCGACTACAACATCCAATCCGGAACGTGCTAGAACAGAAGCCGCGACCGAGCCAGTGCATCCACTACCGATGATAAGGACATCGGTTTCGAAGGTTGCCGGAATGAGTGTAGAGCCTTTGGGCAGTGGTGGGAACACGACGAATGGAAAGTCAAAGCCTGGACCATAACTATGGTTGATAGGGGTATAAGGGTAAGACAACACACGACCAAGTGTAGGGGATGTACGCGTCCAGTAAGCCTTGGCCATATCGCTGAGCGACCTGAAGATTGCTCGGAAGATTTGCAAACGTGCTGTAGCCCATGATTGAATCACCCTTTCTCGCTGGCGCAGAGAAAGTTGTGCGAACGGTGTTAGATGACCGGTCAGGAGCCAAGAAGTACGGGAGTTACTGTACAAGATTAGCAATCGAGCGACTCTTCAGTGTAAGGAGTTTACTACGTCAAAGCATCAACGACACCCACAAGCTGCTTTCTCCCTTCTTCGTGGATCTGGTTTCCAAGCAGCCTGCAAATTGCCTCCCTGAACTCTGGACATGAAGTCGCCGATTCTGCCAGGTATTCAGACAATAGAGCTTCATCTTCGACGTTGGTATGGTGCTTGATAGTATCAACGGCAGCTTTGAATTGAGCCTCCTTTGTGATTTCCCCGATAGTTTGTGTCTCTGGAGATATTATAGTGTCAACGATTGACGCCAACGTAGTCCACTGGTTCTCAGTCAAAATTTGGTCGCCCTGGAAAGGAGACAGGGGACTCGGAGTTTGTTGGGTCGTACGACGTTGGTTTGACATATCGAATGGCGGCAACGTGGACACCCGTTGATGCCGAGATTTGGGCTTGTAGCTTGGCTGTTGCGGAATATACAGCGAACCGTCCAATACTGAGTGAAACAAAAACAATCAATACCGTAGCAGGAGAACGACTCTTGTCTTTGTGGTATGGATGTGCAATTGCACCTCTTATGAAGACGAGCGTCGGGTTCTACCCCTCACACTGCCGTTGCTCTACAGCGGACCTCGGCTTGGCCCTGGAATGCAAGTCGGTTTGAGAAGAGACGACTTATGAGTTTGGATGGACTACTGAATGGATTGAGCGGCATGCGTTGACTGAATCCGAGGCGCTGGTGCCTGCATACGTGTACCTGTAGATCTATCATGGCAGTTGAGAGCGGTCTAGAAATATGGTGTCCCATCACCAAAGCTGAATTATAGCATCTATTATGAACAACTTCGATAGCGCTCTTCAGCTTCACCGAGAAGCATTCAAGACTATTCTGTCAAACGACGCGACGATAGAGCGAGACTCGACGTCAGATCGTGCTTGCCAAAAAGCACTTCAGACGGGAGGTGATGTTCATTCTCACTCTACCCTTACCCACATGGTAGAGCCAATCAGAGAACGAATCGGCGCCGGGTAAGCGTCATACAGGATGGGTTGAGATGCAAGTCTGGATTTCGAGATCATCTGAATACTGTTTCATCAGCAAGAATAGCAGTCCTAGATCGTCTCTCTCTAGATCTGTCGCATCACGGTAGAGAGCAACTGCCAGCAGTCAGCCGACCCTGACACCAAGTTGTTGCAAAAGGACATGGCTACCGAGAGCGAGATGGAAAAGACGGAAGGCCTCGGGTGAATTCATTAGAATTTCCATGTCTCAAGCCCGGCCAGGGCTGCCACATGGAAGCGATGCGCAACGAAAGCTTGGCGGGGCCAGCCAAACAAAGACGAGCCGAGCACTGTCCTTTCGTTCTTAGAGGAGGGTCATATGTTAAGGTGGAATTGATGTGTCAGAAATTCAAACCTTCCTCGTGGCTTCTTGCAGCCAGATTTATGGGCTGGTATGGGCGTTTGTCGGTGCTTTGATTTGACGACTTGCGGTAACCTGCGGTAAGCAGTCTGTCTGGGTACCCCGAACAAACCCTTGAGGTTGCTCCCAAGTACTCTATACAGCGATAGGATGCTGGAACATCGGAAGCGGAAGCCTGAATCAGGAGGTGCCTAGACGCGGTTTAAGGAAACATCTCATCCAGACCTGTTACACGCGACAGTGCAAGAGATATCTTTGCATGAAACCTGGTTGAGAGAGTAGAGATGCGAAAGGCGACTCAAGTCCCGCGGCTGCAAGATGGTGCTTCCGCACCAGAACGCATGGCTGAAGAATGCAGCGAAGAGACCGGGGACCGTTGCAGGTTGCGAACTTGCGAGTTGGCGCAACCAACCACAAACAGCGCATATACGCGGTCGAGTCGGATGGCTTGCAGCATAACCTCAGTCCTGCCGGACCGTAAGTTCACACGAGAACCGGCGGCCGCCACTAGGAATGCTAAAGGCGTAGCGGCTACGAGGTTGTTGAGAAAAGAAGGTCGGGCATGCGACAGTGGAAAGCAGCCAATCAGAGCATACTGGCTTATCTCTATAACTGAGTCGAGCAGTCCCAAAGCGGGAAGGGGCGGCGGCCAGCCATGCAGGATGATGCAGACCCGTCAAAAAGAAAGGTATCTCGTAGATCCTTTTGGCTCTGTCGCTAGAAGGATATGAATTAAGATTTGATGAGTATTGCTTTGCTGCAGCGGTGTCGAAAAGTGTGTGCCTTTTTCTTCTTGTCCCTTGCTCGCCTGGCAGAACGAAAGAAGAGCGACAGTTGTCGGATTAGAGAAGGCAGACAAGTCATAGCGTGTGGTCAGCAGGGCCCCGCCGCTCTATCTCCCCCAGCACACGGTTGCGCGCAGTTGACAGCGTAGCGTTGAATCTCGGCGGCCGTTCGAACTTCGCACTCAGCGCTTTGAGTCGTTTCTGATCCCTTCGCCGCATCAGCCAAGGGTCTGCGATTATCCACAACCACCCATAGCGCCGGACGTAACTCAAACCTTGTTGCGCTCGTCAGGCTAGGCGTGCCGTGTCAAGCCCCCATCTGCCCCAGTCAACTGTTATGCTGCACGCGAGTGGCCTCATATACATAGCCCATCTCGCCCACCTGTCTTGCCCAAAAGGTCATCGTGTGCTACACTACATACCACAGCCACCAACTCTTATTATTTACCTCTTATCTACATCCCCTTTCTCACGCGACATACCTGAAACCCGGGTAGCCTTGCATCTTGCAGTAGACTGTCCACGTACCTGGTTGGCCAGCTCTCTCTCTTATCTCGCAGCTCTCGTGCATCTCTATTTGCATCTCATCCCCCTGGGGCAGACCGACATTTCGAATTTCTCCTTGCATCTCCCCACAACCTACGACATCCTACTTCCGGATACTTAACGACCACCCTCCACATCTTTTTATGTTCTAGATCGAATCATCACACGACCAATATTCAACATGGCCACCACTTTCGCCCAGCACCCTCAACCTCTGCAGTCGCCCACCTACATCTACACTAGCCAGCCTCAGTACGGCGACTCGACCACTCCTCCTTCAAACAATGTCTCTCCTTCCAGCCGCTCCGCCTACATGCACGCTAAGCAGGTCCGCCAGCCAAAGCAGCCTCTCTACATTCCTGCAGTCTTGCGCCCCACAGAGTTGCCTGGTTCGAGACAAACGTCTTTGACCCCTCCTCGCAGTGCACACAGCAGCATGGACATGTCCAGAGATGGTTTCAAGTTCGTTGCTCCTGCCAGTCTTGCGTCTCCTCCTCTTAGCCCCGATGAGGATGACTCCAGATCTTTCGGCCCCTGGGGTCCTGCCAGCATCTCGCGAGTCGTCTCCGACGAGTGGACTGAGACCAAGGGTGCCGTCACTGGTGCTCCCACAAGAAACCACTGGAAGCCTGACAACAGTGCTCCTCAGTGCAAATCCTCCACATGCACTCGCCCCTTCTCCATTCTCAACCGCCGTCATCACTGCCGTCGCTGTGGAGACATCTTCTGCAGCAGCCACAGCCCTCATGCTATCCCTCTCGACCAAGAGGCTCGCTTCCACCCCGAGGGTACTCTTCAGCGTGCTTGCGATAACTGCTGGACCGACTATCGTGCATGGCGCGCTGCTCGTCCCTCGCGCACCAACAGCGTCACTAGCAGAGACAGCAACGAGACCATGTTCACCCAGCCCGTCGGTGTACCCACCAACAAGACATCTGAGGATCAACAGCCCATGGGCAGTGTTGCTCAGTCCGTCGGCGGCAACTGGAACTGGAGCACTTTCTAATTTGATGACCTTATCGACTCTACGACACGCCAGCTTCTCGCATACCCAAGCTTGAGCGTCAACGTCCTTCGCAATCTTTATGCTGCGTTTAAGCGCTTCCTTTTTCGCTTCTCTCTGACTGTCGCTTGGTCGCAGCAGAGCACGTTTTCTTCACTTCATTGACGCTTTGAGCGAATGATACCACTTATTGGACTGGGTATTAGCCCATTAATTCTTTCGTTCTTTGTTTTACTGTATGGCGCTTTTGGGAGCATCACAACTACACGGCATTGGTGCCTAGGTTGACATGGGAGTTTTGGCTTGCTTTTTCCGGTTGATACCATGGATGAGGAGTTCTTTCTAGAATATGCAATTATATGATCATTCCTACCTTCTACAATGTTCCCTCTCGTCACACCTATCTTTGCTATCTCTCGTATTCTCTTTATCGTCCGTCGTCACTGATTGACATCGTATCTCGTTTCTTCTTCGACCAGCTTTGCCATGACGAGGATTGGCTGAGGGCTGACGCTGTGCCAGGGTAAGCAATTCCCAACACGAAGGGGGTCGGCAAGTGACGGTCGCGAAGCCGGATCCTGTGGTCGATCATCCACTCTTGCATGACATGGGCCATGGCTGTCTCATGAAAAGCGGTGCCAAGTCCAAAATGATGAAGATCGACTCGAGACTCGAAACATATTTTGCTTTCTACCGAGAAAACGCGGATCTAATTCCATGACCTTACTTTGCACCCATGGATAAGTAAAAAGTAGATGGGGCTTATGTACGTAACCATAAAGGTAGGGCCTTTCGCTTAGTGGGTTGAATGGTTCGAAAGAATAGACATACTCCGTTGTTGTTTCTATGGTTAAATGATGCTCCACTGGTTTATTGGATTCATGAATAACAAGAACGCATGTATGTGGAGTTCTAATGAGGAAGGACCGAACACAAGGCGTTGAAGGAAGAGCAACGGCCAAGGTGGCAGGTGTTGAGGGCAAGTCTGAGGCAGGAAGAAACTCGCACGAGCACTCTCGCTGAAATGCTGGAGAACGCCCCACACGAGAGACAAGCATAAGCCACGAGGAATAAACAGGACCGAGCCGGAATAGACACAAACGAGAGGAGAGAAGATGGTGGGATGGTTGACTCGTATTCCAATAGAAGGCTGGCCCATTGGTCAGCGGCCCTTCTTCGACTGTAAATATTTCTTGTCCTGCTTGTAGGATGAATTTCTTCTACGCGGCTCGCGCAACATAGCCAGATTTTCATGGATGTTTCCCATCTCACCGAAGTGAGTTTATTCCCTTCCGCCGACCATATCGTGGAGTCCAGATATCGTTTCGCACTGTCTTTATGCTTGCTGACGCAGTGTGATGCGGGATGGATGATTGCTCGCATGTAAGTCTGCCAATTTCGGCTTGTACAGTTGCTATGGATCTTGCGATTTGATCTCATCTCTCCAATCTATCTATCACAACGATCAAGCTATCTTTGATGCTTGGCTTCTGGTTTCTTTTTCTCCATCTTTGGTCTCCGAGGACCAAAGGTTGTCTTTCTTCTGACTCGAAATCAGCTTGATTGTCAGAAGTACCTGGTAAAAGTACCATGGCTCGCTGTCTTGAGCCTCAAGGCCCCATCATCGACAGCGCACATGGCTAGACACATGGCGCATAAGACTATCATGACGGACCATCACGATCGAGTGGTAGCGATTTCTGATTCACCTCCTTTCGGACGCATGGAGATCGATTCTGATGGCGCGCATCCATCCCAAGCATCTCGACTCTTGTCTCTGCCGATTGCATCGAAGCCTTTGACATCATTCGACCAAATCTGGAGGCCACTCCGGCGGCCCTTCTCTCGCCCTTCTCGCCTGGATGCAATCCTCCTCGACTTTCTCGCTTTTCTTCCCTTTCTTGTCGCATATACTTTCGCGGAGCATTCAACCTTGAGGTTATTCTCATGAATCGAGAATTTTTGCGATTGCAGTGCACGATTCACATTTCCACAGAATCACATGTGAATCCTTCGACAGTTGAGCTACAAGGGATTGGTTTACGGCCGGGCGCTTCTACAACGCCAATTAGAGGAGGGAAAGAAGTCCGATGAGGGCGCTTCCGAAAAGATCGTGACTCTTGCCTCTTGATTCAAGTTGCCAAGAGGTTCAGCATGTCGAATCTGGTCGGCCGAATCGATCTCCGTCCTCCGACAACATCTCCTTACTGCTTCGACTTCCTCCGCATGGCTGACTCACCTCTGCAAGAAACAAATCGATTACTTGCGGCGTGAGCGGCCAATTGAACAACAGTTCCTCCTTTTTTGTGGCGAAATGTGTACGCCACAGCGGCTCTGCGGCCGAACTTGCCCTCCTTGTGGCGAATGCTACGAACGCGTGGCTCAGAGTTGCCTGTTCCCCCGCCTTCTGGTGCATACTTGCCTCTTCCAGGCTCTTCTATTCTGACGATTGGAAACATTCATGGACGAATAGGCAGAAGGTTAGGGCTGTTGTGGCTGATGAAGTGACGACTTTGTGTACACGTCTTCGATACTGTTGCCTGAAGCTATCTGAAGGTAGGTATACATAAGGTAGGCTTGTCTGTATCATCTCGTCTCTTTTCCTCTCTCATCATCAATACATCAATATGTCGAACACTAGAAACATGAACCAAGCCAACAACTTCTGGGACTTTGTCGCCAGCCTGCAGAACAACCAGGGTGCTTCTCCCTTCGCTGAAGGTAGAGGTCCTGCTGCTGAGTTCAATCCTTTCGAGGGTCAAGAGCAATTCTGGGGTCCTTGGGCTCCTCGTGGCAGAAGACATGGTCCTCCTCACGGACACCACGGACCACATGGACCTCCTCATGGACATGGCCATCGTCATGGCAGAGACGGTCACAGAGGTCCCTCACCTCCACCCCCACCTCCACCTCCTGGACACGAGGGCAGCGTTCCCCCTCCACCCCCACCACCTCATGTCGAAGAGGCCTCGTCGCGCTCGCCCAGCCCTCACACCCCTCCGGAGACTCCAGCAGAGCCTCACCATCACCCACGCCCGCAGTCTCACCCTCGTCGCGGAGGACCCGGCCATCATCATCATGGAGAGCACCCTCATAGAGGCCGTGGTGGACGCGGCCCCCGTGGCGGTCATCACAACCACCCTCGTGGCGGCCCACCCGCTTTCCCATTCGACCTGAATGCTCTTGCTGAAGCCTTCGCACCTGCACTCTTCGGCGGCAACGCCTTTGGCGGTCCCAACCCTGACGCCTTTGCCAACACCAGAGAAGAGCAGCCCAAGACCGCCAAGACCAACGACGGCACTTTCACCCCCTCCATCGACCTATTCAGCACCCCTACCTCCTACATCCTCCACACCTCTCTGCCCGGCGCCAAAAAGTCAGACCTCGATATCACATACAACGGCAGCCGCAACAGCATCACCATCTCCGGTGTCATTACTCGCCCAGATGTTTCAGAAACCATGATGAACTGCCTGATCCAAGACGAGAGAAGAGAAGTCGGCATGTTCGAGCGCGAAATCAAGCTCGAAGATGGCGTCAAGATTGACGAGGAGAAGATTGGCGCAAAGCTCGAAGACGGTGTCTTGAGAGTCGTCGTGCCCAAGATTACTGAAGAGGAAGAGGGTTGGGAGAGTGTCAGAAAGGTTGAATTGGAGTAGAGTAGCCATGCACCACGAAGAAATGAATGGGAGAAACTGGAAGAAAAACATTTGCTTAAAGCAGAAAGAGGAGGAAGGGTAATTTTGATGAGCATATCTTTTTAATGAATTCATGTCTATCACTGAATGATCTGTGCCAAAGCTGCTGATATTGCATCTCCTGTGTGTTGTCTTGTAGTCTGTTTCCATCGTTAACCTGTCACTTCTCAAACATGCCCCTGAACGTATCGCTTGCTTCCTCCATACACAGTACCAACGCATATTCCCGCTTGATCAAGAATAGGCTTGTGTAGGTGTTTGAAACCTGTCCTGTAGTGAGAGATCCTTCTCTGTAACTCATTTGTAGCTCTGTATCTCTATAGCATGGCACTACACAGTGCAGTTCTGAGCAATCTAGTCCACGCATCAATCTCGCCAACACCTCCATGCCCATCCTCCCTCCATCCTCCTCTAACCCAAAATCTCACCCCTAGGCAAAATCTTAACCAACAACGGCTTCTTGTCCCAAACCAAATGCGTTGTCTGATCCAACCAATCCTCCCCATCCATTTCCCCTGCAAGTGTAACATCAAAATGCCAGAGCAGATTCGCCATGATAAGTCTCATTTCGTGATATGCCAATGTCAAGCCAATGCAGTTTCTAGGGCCTACGGAAAAGGGTTGAAGTACTTCTTTTTTGTCTGAGGCGTAGAGGGAGGTGTGCAGGGGGTGCGAGGAGGGGAGCCAGCGTTCGGGGGCGAAGGTTGAGGGAGAGCTGAAGTTGAGGGGGTGGTGGTAGGCTGCGTAGTGGGGGATGCTGACTTTGACCTGTTGTGGAGAGGTGGGTTAGTGAGTGTGTAGAGGGAGTGGGAAGTAGAGCTTACGTCTGCTGGGATGAAGTGGCCGCTGATAGTTGCGCCCATGGAGGGCGTGATGCGGCGAATGCCTTCTGGCACAGCGGGGAACATTCTCATGCCTTCTTCCAGGCAAGCGGATAGGTACTGGATGTGCGGTGAGCCTCTTCTCGATACAGGTCAATGCGAGATGCACTTACAGGCAATCTGGGCAATGATTCCATGGTAATATCATCGATACTGGTGAATGCTTCTCTGATCTCCTTGGTCACGCGCTCAAGTACAGGCTTGTTGTTCAACAGATGCCAAGTCAATCCACACAGACTCGTCGCAGTAGTCTCAGTACCAGCAATCATCAACAAGTCGGCATTAGCATACAACTCATCCATTGTCATCTCTGCACCTTCCTCTTTATGCTTGAGCATCATTCCCAACATGTCGGGTCTTTCGGTCTTCATCTCAAGACGCGCGTTTACTTTGTCCACAGTGTTTTGGTAAGAGGAGTCGATGGAGTCTTGCATACTTTTCGGGATCATCATAGTAGCGAGACGGAAAAGGAGAGGGAAGTATTGGAGGGCGCGGGAGGCTCCGACTAGGTAGATGGAGACGAAGAGTTGTGAGAGCCAGTCTGAGTATTCCATGTTTTCACAGAGACCGAGGGGTTTACCGAACATCAGGTCGGCTATGGTGTCAAAGCTATTGAGTAAGTCAGTATTGCCGTCTTTCTAATATCCAGAATATTGTTTCCGTGTTCGAGAAACTCAAGAGGTACTCACGTAACACAGTTGAAGACTTTGGCCATATCAACAGACTTGTTCTCCATCATCCTTTCCTCCAATCTCTCCACCATCATACCAGTATATGTTGTCAACATGCCCTGTTGCAACTTCAAAGCCCTCTCGCTGAAAGCTGGGGCAAGCATCTTTCTCTGTCTACCGTGATCGGCACCAGACAAAAGGATAGAACGCTTTGTGTTTTCAGACAGCGCGTACATAGTCCAGTCCTTAGTCAACTCTGGTTTCTTGAAACCGTAAATGTCCTTCCAGGCTGGAGTGATGAAAGAGAGCTCGTTGGGTGCCATTCGGACGATAGGGCCATATTTGAGGTGCCATTTGAGGACTGTTTGAGGTTCGCGGCCGTTGATGTTTAGCCGGAGACGAGGGAGAGGAGAAATTGCATTGAGGAAGGGTCCTGGGTGTTTCGAGAGCGGGTGGAAGTACAGGCTGTAGATGGCATGTGTTGCAAAGTAGGCAACTACGGCAGAAATGGCCAGAATGCCGACATTTGGCAGACTGTCGAGAAGCGCCATGGTTGGCAGGTTCCCGAGACAAGAGTGATGGTGTTCAAGTGATGCTGTAGGACAAAGCACAAAGACAAGCGACACGAGAGCAGCTAACGCTGGTCAAGACCTATATAAGTCGCACCTACCATATCTCCAGACCCTTGTCCTAACGAAATGGCCATAGTGGGGCTTGATGCTCTTAGGCGTATAAGTTGATATATATCCTCAAAAGATGTTTAACGTGCTTTGACGGACCGCATCCTTCTGTCGAGTCTGACCTATCATGGTGGCAGGATACTGACCGCACTCGGTAAATAAGCTACCCTGCCTACAAATTTAGAGCATTAGTGCGTAGAATAGATTGATGTCTCTAATAGGCGAAGGCACGAAGGATGCAAAGATGTGGGGTTATCGCTCAGAAAAATTGCGGAAAGATGCTAAGAGGCTCCTATGCGTACGGGCGCGTCTCCGATCAATTCGAGAGGAGATTGGAATTCTCGTGCGCGTCGTGGTGCAAGCATATATCAGGTTTCACGATGGGCGGTGCAGTTTATGAGGCTGGGTAGAAACGTGTTGGGGGCAACGATATTATTGGCGCCCGGATTCCAGACGTTGGCAGAAAAAGCACCCGTGTGGTGAAGATGAGACGGGCGGGCTGTGTAGAGACGCAGACGGGCTATGAGTACATGGCGCAATCCAGATCAAAGCGGCTCAATGTAAGTGCAAATAAAGAGGCTGAGCCTGGTCGCAGCAGAAAACAAGGAGCAGGCGGTTCCTAGTTATGATGCAGTGGTGGTGGACCGTGGAGAAAGAGTTTCTTGGATGGCTTCTTGACACTCGATAGCACTTTCTTGGCGGTGACGCAGTGCCGGGTTTTTGGTTGAAAGTGGGCGCTTGGTCGGTTTCTGGTACGGATAGACGCCAACCACTTCTTTTTCCTGACGCTCAAGTTGGAAAGCTTGACATATTGATAGGCGCATTCCTTCCCTTTGTTGAACTTGTGTCCTGCTTGCTTGTGAAAGTGCTCGAATTGACAAAGCACACGAACCTATATCACCATCTTCACAGGCGCGACGAGAAGCTTATCGCCGCCGCTTCCGTCTGAGTCTCTCTCGTCTCTCGTCACTCACCCAAACCCGTCAACATGACCTGGTTTACAGCTCCCACGTCGTACCGGCTCAACGCCTTGTCAGCAGGCATGGGAGGCCTCCAGGTGCGCTCCGCAGCTTTGGAGCTCCCCATGATGGCCCTAGGAAATGGCCACACGTCACACCCAGACTTTGCCCACTTGGTCCTGCTAGTGTTTGAAGCAGTGCTCGAGGTGGTATGCGTCAGTCTACCGGGTTACATTGTCGCCCGACGAGGCATGTTCGATGCCGAAGCTCAGAAGATGGTTGCCAACCTGAACGTACAACTCTTCACGCCGTGTCTGGTCTTCACCAAACTCGCCTCGCAACTCAACGCCGACAAGCTCGCCGACCTCGCCGTCATCCCCGTCATCTTCTGCGTCCAGACTCTCGTTTCATGGATCTGCGCTCGTCTCATGTCCAAGGCCTTTGGCTTCGGCAAGAGACAGACCAACTTCGTTATCGCCATGGGCGTCTTTGGCAACTCCAACTCGCTGCCCATCTCGCTCGTTATCTCGCTATCCAAAACCCTCAAGGGTCTACACTGGGACCGTGTTCCACACGACAACGACAATGAAGTTGCTGCAAGAGGTATCCTGTACCTGCTCATCTTCCAACAGCTCGGCCAATTGGTGCGCTGGACTTGGGGTTACAACGTGCTCCTCGCTCCCGCCGTCGAGGACACTAAGATTGCCGATGCAGCGAGGGACAACTTGATTGAAGAGGGTAGATACCGCGACGACATCGATGAGGAAGACCTAGAACAGGCTGCTTCTTCTATCAAGAAGACCAGCGGCTCATCTGGTGACGAATCTCCTCGCACCGTTTCTTCCATGAGCTCTTCGTCGTCCAACGATGCTATCGTGAAGCCTATCGACAATGAAGTCATGGCTACACCTGCAAATGGAAACATTGTCGGCTCCGGTCCTGGCAACCTTGCTGGCAACCTCGGTCCCCGTCAGCGCTCGACTGGCCACATGACTCAGTTCCCCAACTACTCGACTGCCTCGACCGTTCAGTCCGAGCCATCTACTGGAATCAAGGCCAGCATTTCGCGATTCTTCGCGCGCATCAACGCTTCGATCAAGTCCTTCTTCGACTCCATGTTCGCCAAGCTTCCTCCCGGCATGCAAAAGTTCCTGAGCACCGTCACCCACTACACTACTCGCTTCTTGAAGGGCACCTGGGAGTTCATGAACCCTCCTCTCTGGGCCATGGTTGCTGCTTTGATCGTTGCCTCGGTCCCTCAACTCCA
Source organism: Aureobasidium sp. EXF-3400 (assembly GCA_024195585.1). Taxonomy (NCBI): domain Eukaryota; kingdom Fungi; phylum Ascomycota; class Dothideomycetes; order Dothideales; family Saccotheciaceae; genus Aureobasidium; species Aureobasidium sp. EXF-3400. Next base: position 15,634 of record SWBL01000528.1, read on the forward strand.
GCACACCTTCTTCGCTCCCCACACCTTTGTCTCCAACTCTGTCACCCGTGCTATCCAGCAGAGTGGTGGTGTCGCCGTCCCCTTGATCCTTGTCGTCCTAGGTGCCAACCTCGCACGCAACACTCTTCCTCAAGAAGAACTGACCACAACCCCCGAAGGCAAGAAGGAAGAGCGCAACCTCCTCATCGCCGCCATCGTCAGCCGTATGCTCCTACCCACCCTGATCATGGCACCTTTCCTCGCCATTTTTGCCAAATACGTGCTTATCAGCATCCTCGACGATCCCATCTTTGTTATCGTCTGCTTTTTGCTTACCGGTGCTCCGTCTGCTCTCCAACTCGCCCAGATCTGTCAACTCAATGGTGTCTTTATGGGCGTCATGTCCAAACTGCTGGTGCAAAGTTATGTTGTCTGGATCTTGCCCAGTACACTTATCTTGGTCATGGTTGCTCTCGAGGTTGTCGAGTGGGCTGCTTAGGAAAGCCGAGGCCAAAAGTGGATATCGAACCTCTCTGTATTTTAATCAATCGTCCCTTTATTTGCTGCATTTGTGCGTATCATGACCTCGTGTACCAATTAAGATTCAAGAATGACTTCCAAAGAAAATACGACCACCCAACCTAGCCAACAGCATGAGTGCATGTGATGCGAAGAGACCAGCTCTCCACCAACGTATTACCCGAGGAAACATGAACCGCCTCCAATTACCAACAACAACACCAAATCAGACCTTGCCAATAACCAAACGTGCCACCTCCATCTAACTCTTCTCCTTCTTTGGAGGAATCTTCTTCATTGTCTCTTTTATCTCTGACGAAACCATATGATCAACACAGTAATGAGCAGATTCCTCGTAAAACTTTTCCTCAAGAGGAGTGCAGCGGGCATTCGTACCGCGGCGTTTCTCGCATTGGCGGAAATCTTCTTTGCGTTTGTCGCCGCAGGTGTAGCGGCGGTAGTATTGGATACACATGTTTGAGAGAGGTGGAGAGACTGATTGTGGATATGGTTTGGAATAGAGAGATGGTGGATGTGGCTTGAAAGATGGTTGATTGAGATAGGGAATTCCGCGATGGAGATAGCTGCCCGGCCACTACGTAGGAGTAGTGGTTTGGAAAGAAGAAGAGCAAGAAATCAGATTATGAGCTAGGAACCATTTTATACATGATGAGATGTGTCGTCGTTGCTTACTGCAGAGAGGCTGCAGTTGGTGGAAGAATGACTCGCAGGGCTGGCTTTAGTGTGGTTGCCTTGGGTCGAACCATGGCATGTGATTGATGATAAGGCAGAACTTGCATGACAGCGCATCTTGCAGGCAGATGGACAGTCAGATGATGGGTTGGCAGTCTTGCGAGCGTCTTCACCGCACGATACACTCTCAATCGTCAAGATGCGATAAAGAAGAGTATAGCATGTGAGATGTCGATGATGTCTTGGTCACCTTGATGGCAAAGCCCGAGCCCAACGCGTGAAACCGTGACGCGTGCCTCAATTGTCGACCTTCATAGTGCATCAAACCATGCCACCTCCATATCGTCAACCCTCACAAGTAGGCGCAACAGCAGCGACAAAACGACCCTTTAAACCTCCAGCCATTGCAAAAGGCGGCGCAACCTCTTCCTCCAGTGCCAACGCCCCTCCCAGACCAGCGCCTGCAGCATCAAAACCAATATCCAGAGTAATCTCTGCCACAAGACCTCAATCATGGAACACGGGCTTTCAATCCGCCGGCGCACAATACGACCAAGATGATCTCGAGGCTCTGATCATCTCCGACGAAGAGGACGACGACAATGATGATTTCTCCGCTGCCCCCACCAGAAAAGCTCCTCCACCCACCACAACCCACGAACCACCAGCCAAACGCCAAAAGACAGCACCACCTGCACGTCTACCCTCTCTATCACCTCTATCCTCCGCCCTCCAACCAGCCCCTGCACCACCGCCTCAGCACCCCGCAGCAGCAATCGGCAGCAAAAAAGACGATATCCCACTGCTTCCCTCAGCACTGATAACCCGCCTCCTACACGAAAGCTTTGAAGACAAAAGCATCAAAATAGGCAAAGATGCCAATGCATTGACGGCGAGATATCTGGATTTGTTTGTTAGGGAGGCGGTGGCTAGAGCTACTGAGGTGGCTAAGGAGAGGAAAGAGATGAGGCAGGCTGGGGGTCAGCATGTGGATGATGGGCTGTGGTTGGATGTGCAGGATCTTGAAGAGGTGGCGCCAGGGTTGGTGTTGGATTTTTGAAGTAAAGGGTTGCTCTTTGGCTTTCATTGGCCTGAGGAATTGATTTCGATGGTAAAAGAGACGACACCTATACGAAGCACATGTGGGTTGTGCCTCTGAGAGACCCAGGCTGTATATCATACTTCCCAGACACAAAAGAAGGCATTCTGTTACGTTCGCAAAAACACTCGACTTGGGACGCTACATGATCTATAAGATCATTAAACATGCCTCATCGAACAAGAAACCACTACAAGCAACTTGGGGCTCTACATATCAAACGGGCTCGTCGGACATGCCGAATCTAAACAAGGAATCAGTATATCCCACTGTCACACCCAATCACACTTCGAACCACTTTCTTCAATCACATCAGATCCGAACCCCCCCACCTCTCAACCACGCTTCTGGCTCAAATGACTCAAACGCTGACACCCACACCACCCTTCGAGACTCGGGTCGACATCGAGATTGTTTCCCATCGATGTATCCCGGTTCGTCCTTGTTTGATTGTAGACTTTACGGAATTACTGCACGAGGCTTTACACGTTGATGTGAGTTACATGTAACTGCAAGGTTACTGGCTATTGAGACCCGGGTTGATGCCGAGTGTGGTTTTCTTGGATACATACCATTTCCTCAATATCTTATTATGGACGTTACGGAAACACTACACGAGGGTGTTTTGTAGAATGCTGTGTAAGGGCGCGAAAGCTTTCATTTCAGAGTACGGATCTCTAGCTTGGACGGCGACAACCACATGACCTTTCGAGACCTAGGCTAATGTAGAGAACGGTTCTCCTCGACGCGTTCGGCCTTGTCGTTCTCTGACTATAGATGTTACGGAACTACTGCACGAGGGACGCATGTCTGTGTGTGTTATGTTCCAAGCGTGTCTGGCTTTTATAAACTGGGTTAGTGTCGAGCATCATTCTCTTCGATACGTCTGCTCTTCTCGCTATACAATCACAAAGACTGTCAAAGTACCGCACGAGAGCGCTCTGTATTACAGTGCAAAGCTGTGAGACTTTTTCTAGCTTTAGAAGGTGTGAGAACAATCACACGAGCTTTTTGGGGATCAATGTCAAGCAATGGTTTCTTATTCGACTAGGTTTGTAAGATTTACCATTCTGAGAGTTAGTGATACAACTTCATAAAGCATATTTATATGGTCACGGTGCAAGGATGGAAGTCTTCATCTAGAGACTAGTACGGATTGCTTGCTCTTACACCTGCTGATGTTGAACTTTCTTCAACCTCTGTGCTGAGAACTAGTTGTTTGTGGGAAGTCACGATAGTGAAACGTCCTTTGGAGCGAGCCACTGATTCAACACCATTGATGTTTGCTCATCTTTTCTTCCACCACTCTATGTCGTAGGAGGTTATGAGTGGATAGTCCAAAAGACTAAACCAATAGTTGTGGAACGCTGCTTTTAACAGATAAAATTGAAAGTCTTGACAAGACTGCAAAAGGGGACCCCCCGAAGCTCCATTTCTGTATTACCAAACACCATTGCTCTGTTCAATATTCGAAACTACCAACAGTCCCTGCAGTCCCCTTCCCTCTGAACGTATCATTGAACCCATCTTCTGCTCCATCTGCTTCTTCTCCTTCCACCTCGGAATCTTCAGGTAGATAATCATCAGAAATCCTTAAGGCAGGTAATGGTGTCCTCCCACTGAGTATATCATACAAAGAATCCTCCATGGTTTCGTCATGTGTTTCATGGTCTTCTCCCTCCTTCAACCTAGGTGCTACTGGTGAAGAAGGAGCGGAAGGAGCACCGAAGGGGGAAACGATGACCCAACCGCGTTTTCTGGTGGTAACGAGGATGGTGGTGGACGTTATCCAGTGTACGGCTAGGAGGTCGTTGATTGATGGTGTCGAAGTTGATGAAGACGTAGGGGTAGCGAAAGGATGAGAGAGGTGTAGTGGTGCGTTTGTCTCGCCGCTTGTGGAAGAGAGGTAGATTTGATTGTCTTCTGTGTGGGTAAGCAACAACCCAGAAATCGTGGGATGCCATTGGAGTTTCTTGACGGTTGTGTGATGGTGGAACAGCAGTATCGTATTGTGGTCCTTGTTATCTGCTTCCGATTCATCGTCCTGAGTGGTAGAGGCAAACATAGGTCTTAATGAAGGGATGTGCCAGACAACCACTGTTTCTGGAAAGGTCTCCAACCGGAAGGCGAGGAATTTACCGGCGGCGTCGAACTTCATCTCTAGAGCTGGAGAGTAGGAGGATAGGAGTTGTGATGTAGTGTCGTCGCCAGTACCTAGATAAGCCCAATTGCGGTCGCCTTTGCTGCTTACTTGCTCGCGGTATACTGCTGAGATATCTTCTTCCATTACTGTCCATGGTTCCAAGGTGTAGGCCGGAGAGAAAGTGGTTGTGGAGAGAAGAGTGATGCTACCATCTGCATTGGCGAGAGCAAGGTGATTGGGTCCCCAAACTTGTCGCAGAGGTCCCAATGCGAATGTCTCCTCGACGGGTGTCGTAGATGTAGGAGGATAGCTGCGGTAGAAGTTGCCATCTGCAGTGTATATATGTACGGCTGAGTTTGGTGCGCTCAGCGGTGAGTCAAGTACACTCAGCCATTTGCCTGCAGGACTCCAAGCTAATGACTGAGCATCAGTAGTTGGGAGGCTTAGTGTCGTGAAAGGTGTAATCGACGAAGCCAGGATCATGGATAATATGTCCGTTGCCGAAGTACGAGACAACATGGCAAGTACTGTCTCTGTCAGTCACACTTCCCAGACTCATGAAGAGATAGAAAGAAACACACCTTCGGCTTTGTCTTTGACCCTCCTGATCCCCCATGCAGACTTGAGACTGCCAATTCCAGTCTTCAACTCACAAACCTCCGTAACTCGACCTCTGCCAACCTCGAAAATACCAACTCTGCCGAACTCCCACACCACAACAATATTCTCACCAAAAACGTCCACACTGGCGATTCTACCCAAGCTAGCGCTTCCATTGGCAATCTTGACTCTACTAGCTGTGTTGGCTAGACTGTACAGTGAAACATGACTGCTGGTCTGGAGAATGACAGAGAGCGAACATGGAGTCCAATGAAGTGTGGGAGTTTCGGTTGACCGTGTCGTCGGGGCGTTGGAGCTGTCGAAGGGAAATGAACAGGCGATGGTCAAAGTTGCTGTGTAATAAACGTATAGATGGTCGGAGGTCAGGCCGGCAATATAGTGGCCATCTGGTGAGGGCGAGGCATGTGTTGTTGCTGTGATCGTTCAGTCAACGTTTGCGCCTCCGAAAGACAACTCTCTGTAGAGAGGCAGATATATCGTGGGTAGTGATGATGTTGGGCAAATGTGAAAGTGGCAGAGTCTTTTTCCACACTAAAGAGCCTCGCTTCGGTCCAAGATCGAATTTCTTCCATCCAGGTCTTGCTTGAATCCTTATTCCATCGAAGACGAGGTGATGGACTCTTCTCGCAAAATAGTTTGTCTCTTTACTTGCGTGTTGACTCTTTCTCGACAGGGGCATATATGAAACAAATGATGACAAAAGAACTTAGACTTACACTCTATCAGTTCGGAAGCATCCATGACTACTTAGATCTGCCCGGCTGGAAAGGTATTGAATTTCTGATGTCGATGTCAATGTGTAGATGTTTGTTGATACTGGATGTTGCTTGGGTGAGTTTTGCCGAGAGACGCAATTTTTGCCGGACGATCAGGGTCACCATCCTACATGGTTGGAATTTTGGTTATCATGTCTCCTTGCACTCATGTATCGTAATGTCGAGCCACCTTTTGCTATACTCAATTCGATCCATGATCCCACAGAGACGTGTGGGAAGTGAGGACGTACGAAGTATTATCAAGATCACGAAAAAAAAGTGTGTCTAAAAAGATACGTATTGATAGGACAAGAGACTCAAAGTTCTAGGGTATAAGTAACGCCGGATGAATGCTAACAAAAAAGATGTGGAGGAACTCCAATCGAGCTGGTGAAAGTGCTTCTCAGGTTCTAGATAACACCGGACTTTGTGAGTCCCGCCGCTCTGATGAAATGTCCTTTTGCTCGTCTGCCTCGCGAATTGTACCGATGAATCCTATCATTGGTTTTCTGCCACCAAGACCAAGACTCCTAGGTTTTGCTGATTTTGCTGAAGGTGTTGATGTCAATGGGCCAAAGCTCAACTTAAAAGCAGCTGCCCTCTTTGCTGACTGCTCCTCCAAAGCATGTGCAAAGAAAGGATCAATGGCTGCGCCAGCAGCAGAAGCAGCTTCGAGCACAGGCGCATAGTTGATGATATCAGGTCGTAACGTGTTGATCTTGCCCAGACCGGTCTGCGAGTCCAGTCCGCCAGAAAAGAAAGGATTGTCATCAGGACTTGGGCTAGTAAAGAAAGGATTCTCCTCGGCCTTCACTGGCGTTTGTGGGTCAGGCTGAAGCTCAGAAGCCGAGATCTGAATATGCAACGAGCTGCCCCTTCTCTTTGCAATTGGCTTTACGACGGTAGTTGTACTTTCGTGGCTATCCGTCTTCTTGGGTATCGATATACGATCCCGAACAGAGGTGGGACTGGTATCAGGCGTACTAAATCGGAGACCATGGCGTAAAAGGTTACGATGCTGGCGAATCTCCTTGCGGATGCGTTTGTATTCGCGGTAGTCATCCAGCTCTTCCACAGTCGGATGTTCTAGCACTGGACCAATAGGCGGCTCTGAGGGTAAACGATCAAAGGATATATCATAATGGATTGCTTTGGTCTTTGGATCCTGAGTAATCCGCCATCCAGATACCTTATAGAGCCCGTCGTACCTGACCCCAGCACGAGGAGCGAAGAAGCTACGCAGAGTGTGACTTCGAAGTACACGGATGGGTCGTCTTGAGGCCAGTGTCCCGGCGCATAGAAGATATCGTCTAGAGTCTCCTCGAGTCGAGCGATATGTGAAGTGTGCTGGATCTGAACAGTCAAGTTCATCACTATCTGCCAGAAGTAAGGCATATGCTTGTGTGTAGCAGGTGGTAACACCACTATTTGATGAAGTGTTGGTAATGATGCCGTCGTGAAATGCAAACATGGTGTTGATCCACCAACTGGAATGAATGTTAGAAAATTCCAGAGCATGAGACATGGACCGATTGATATACATACTCTCCCGGCTGGAATCCAAGGCCTCCATTCCGCCTTGCCAAGTCTGGGTTGACCCATGCAGTATCCTTACGAGACCATTTGGTCAGTAGCAACTCTCGTTGAACATCCTCGGGGGTGCTGACGCCATGCAGCCTTCCACCTGTGTCGTAGAGATTGACCCTGATACTTGAGAGCGGACCCCACTCGAACTCCCATTTAAGGATGATTTCTTCAGCTTCATCGATAAGCCTGCATGGCCATCTGGTAGCGCGCCTAGCGATGTCGATGAGGGCTAGATGTATGCGAGAGTCGCGAATGGTTTCAAGACTCAAGTAAGATGTGCGTAGCTGTTCGAAGAATTTGAATAGAATGACAACAGTATCTGGTCCTAGGGTATTTGGACCGTCCCGAGCGACAAGAGGATCCAGGTCATCTCGAATCCATGAGACACGGCCTTTTAGGTATTGTAGGTCGAGCACGGAAGCTTGTTCAGTACGAGCAGGAAGCTTCCAGGCAGAGAATTCTGATTGATCAGCCATGTTGAAGTATTGGACAAGTCATCAGAAGTAGGAGTTGTTTGGCGTGATTATATGAGACGCGTAGAAGGCTGATGATTTACTAGGGAAGGAACGAGTCCGACACACTAAAATCCGCATTGTTGAAACACAGAAGGAGTCAGGGCATGTATATAGCGAATGCCTAAATACCTACAGAATTAATCTCGCAAAAGGACGGCATAGCCTTAGCCTCGATCGGCACGTTGTGATTAATGATGCGTGTGGTGAATTTGCTTCGCACTGTCTCGCCGCCTCAGACTGGACGTCCAACGGTGATGACAATTCACCGGAAGCCATGGCATGTAGGATTGTGAGGACTGATATGGAAAGCATCTCTCACAGGCACACATCACCATTGTCAGCAGCGATACTACGTACTCGATCGCGAGCGATCGGATAAAGAGGATAGCTATGAACGAGGGCAATGAAAGAGCACTGACGTGCGAGTGGTCGCGGCTGCGCGGCGATGTGAGGCTTTGAGCGATGGTCGGCCGCTCCAAAATGCCAAGGCCGACCGACGGAAAATCTCCGGGCGTAGCGAAAGCCCACACTCGGTCACTCAGAATTTGCAGCTCGCCTCGAACCTCCGACGAAGCGACTTCTCGACCACGCCAAATTCGCCCTTTCCGCCCTCCCATCACATCGCCAACATGTCTGACGCCGGAGAAATCGAAGTCGAGCAGCCCCAGGGCTACCCCGTCCTGCCCAAGGATGTCGCCCAGGAGATTGGCAGC
>SWBL01000529.1:0-24256 GCA_024195585.1 Aureobasidium sp. EXF-3400
GTATTGGCAAAGTAGTGGACTCAGGTACGTCCTCCGACCGGCATCCCTTTGTTTGGTGCGAGGCTGATGTTGCCAAATGCTTGCGAACTCGCGTTACATGAACCTGTTTGAGCGGCCTCTCAGGACAATGATTCGTCATCCCCCACGATCCAGTATTTCTGCAATCCAAAATCGCTCTGTTGAAAAAAGGTACAGCGTCGTTCCATCTCTGCTTTCTGCGAGCGATGTAGGCCAGATCTTCGAGAAAGTGTCTACTGCCGTGATGGTCCCATCCATATTGTTGGATGACATCACTGCCCCAATGCTTTCCGATCGTCTCCAAGGCCGAGGCTTTCCGGTCGTGGCAACTTCGGCCGTTCTTGGCTCTCTCATTGAAAACCTCATACTCAACACCCATGCTGATATTATTTGAAGTGAGCAACTCCTGGATCTCGAAAGCGCATTGTTCCAAATCTTGTTGTTCCAGTCTCATGAACTTCTCAATCTCAGCTTGGAGTGTCGTAACAATCACATCAGTGCGATGCCGTTTGATCGTTTCTGCTAGGTACTCTATCACTGCCGATGAGCCGCCCGAGTGCAGTAGCTCTCTAAGCCTCGAACACGAGAAATCCATGGATATGTTCTCGTCGCTTTACTGCTGAAACATTCAGAAGAAAGATGCTATGGTCACTCTCGACCTATAAGTAATGACTGGGATCAACCGATGGCAGAATTACGTTCAGCAGAGAATGATCTGTACAGTCTGTAGAGCATGTAAGTGGTTAGTTGTCGGTGACAAGCTTAGAGCAATTCTTTCCCCAGGTCTGTATTCAGAGTTTTATTCTAGGACAGTACCGTTAGCAATAAATTTGTAGCCGGTTGATGGACAGGAATTGTTTGGATGAGCATATATTACATAATACGATCACCTTCCTGAGGCTCTGCTTGTCTCTTGGTGAGTGAACGATCGATTGCAGTTCTGTAGCAAAAGCCCGGCATCACCTCATGCGTTTGTCGACCATTGAGATAACCAGAATCCTGTGTAGGGTAATAGCGCACCGTCGTTCTTGCGCACAGTTTCCAACCTCGTTAGAGCAGGGAAGCCAAGCTGCGCATGTTGTCTCGTGTAAGATCTTGACGAGGTAGACAACATGCATAGAATGACCCCGCTCTCGAGGCTCTTCGGTCTCGCGTCCAATGCTGTGACCGAGCTTGCTTTGGAGTCCGATTTACTCGAAGGTGATGCGTGATCAAAGATTGGTTCACACCGGGTCTATAATATCTAGTGACCAGACATACATCGAGTCATCATAGCACTTACACATTCGAGATGTCAATGGTATACGCTTCATGTTATGCCTGACCCGTTTGCAAGGAGTGGACTTTGGGAAGCGTCGCGGTCAAGGAAGTGTCGAATTCGCCCTCACTTGCTTCATTACGCACGTGTTGTCGGAATATGATAGCCGACTGAGCCTGCGGCTGCTTCTTAAACAGGTCGTTCCACGCCGAACCCCTCATGCAAGATCATCTACCCTTTCCTTATCCAGCTTGTCCGGCCGCCGAGCCTAGGAGGAAGGGGTCTCGCCCCCTCACTCCCAGGATTCTGACAGCTGTCCAAACTCACTCATATTCCTAGCGGCATGGATACACCATGGAAGGTATAAAAATGCTTAAGATTTTTGATCTGTGTATCCATAACCTAAAGCTTTAAGTTTGCGCAGGGCGTTCATCTTAGTCTGCAGAATTCTGTGTCGGGAAGCCACAGCGATTGTTTGAACTGTGATCTAGTAGGAACCAGATCGAGAACAGATAATCTAATCTCGAATTCGAAATCGCCTCCAGCGATTCTCTCACCTCGCAAACGCCTAACCGAGGGCGGCTCTTTCCGGCTTCGACAACCTTGGTCTGCCATGTTCTTGAGTATGTCTTCCAGACTCTCTCCGACTATCGTCTCTTAACAGGAGGCTAAGATCAGATGCAGCGTAAGGATTCTGTAAAGGAATATCACCCGTGCGAGGCCTGTGGGGCTCTGGTCGCGGAGACCTACTGTCAGCCATCTTGTTCAACATACGCTTGAAGAAGGGCCTCAGAGGGGGAATGGAGACGGTGATTATCTAGGTTTGAGTCAGTGATATACGCTCATCTTCGAATCGAATATCTTAACAGTGCGTACTCCTGTGCAGATCTCGATTGTCCCCAACATAACGAGCATTGTCGAGTCCCCTGTCTTCAGCATGGCTTCAACCTGACATATCCGAATGATTGAGCAGACACTAGTCAGAAAACTGAGTAAGAAAAGGCCGGTCAAGCTTATCTTCTTTTTCATCGATATTTGCGTCTTGAGGAAGATAGGAAATGGCTGGAGGAAAGCGAATAGATCACAGACGATTGTCGTTACGGATGTTCCGTAAAGCAGCGGACCCCAGCCGAAACAGTTTCCTTGGGCATGAGGCAACCATGCTTTCTTCGGGGGTTGGCAACGCAGCAGGAAGAGTAGGAGCAATACCAGTTGAGCGAGAGTTATGATAAAGATCGCTAGCCAGATCAACTGCCGGTTTGCAGTCATTGAGCTCTTTCTCGTCAAATCTAGGGCTGCAAAACCAGTAGCGAGCTTGTAGCCTGTACCCGTAAGCAGATAAAAGGGCCAACTGACATATTCGAGCTATGTGAATTAGCGAAGGTCTGTTCTCACAAACAGTCTTATGTCGGACAAGTACCAAAGCAAGGCGGTCTGTGACAACCTCTAAGGGTAGCCTATGAGGCAGACCTAGGCCTAGTCGTGTCTCCACGATGACTAGAACAGAGTATGCTATGGCAAAAGCCCACGTGATGTTAGAAGTTGCTGTCCCACCGATTGTTACACCGGACATACTGTTGTCAACAGGATGATGTAGTCGTCGACCCACAAACCCCTGGACGACCGATTGCGGGCGTAGAACCGGCAGGCTACCACGGCTACCATCAATGAAGTGAATATCACACAGACCGACACAATTGTGGGATATCTAGACTGCACTTCGATATTTGCAGGGTAATCAATGACCCACCTCATGCCGGAATACGTTCTGAGATGTTCGTGTTAACAAAAGACCGAGAGAGGCGAATGATTTATGCTGATTCTGCGCTGCGGTACATGCTCTTGTGTACTGCTGCAACAACGTAATTGAAGACGTGAACAATGCAAGAAATTGAACCTAGCAAAAGAGTGTAGCATTGCAGGATGACAGACATGGGAATGTCCGTCGTGTTATACAACGACGCCGATTCTGCCAGCTTGAGACCAGATCTGAATAATTGTTGCACGTCACATACCTACCTGACCTAAGATCATCTGATTTTAAGTCCATCCAAGCACAACAGAAAAATAAGTGCCGTAATCCTGACCTCTCAGAGGCTGGCCGATCGCAAGAACGCTTCGAAGTTGAACGCACCAAAGGTATCGTCTTCAGCACGCGGATTCCGTACAACTTAGGTCTAAATGTATGAATTCGAGCAGCCGTCACACTTGCGGCCTTTAAGGTCTAACGCTCGATTAGTGCCTGTGTGCTCGGTGTGCTTCTCTTCTGTACTCTCATCTATCTTGTTCTGTTTTGTATTAGACAGAGATCTGGCTCGATCGACTCGTCGATCTTGACATCTTACGAGGCAATGATGCCTATGGAAGTGTGTATGACAAAAACGTATCTATCGAGTCAGAATCTGTGGTTAGCTGCTCAAACATATACATATCGCTTAGATTAGTACGATTAAAGGAGCTTAAGCCAATCAGAACAAAGGTCTACCAGTAAAAATAGCAATTGAGGCATCATGCTGTAATGGCCACTAATGACACTCTCTTCGAATTCCTTGAAGAAGGAGCAGAGGGAAACTATTCGTCTATCAGATATTCTTGTAGAAATTGAGAAACCGTAGCACCAAAAAGAATGCAGTTCTTAATCTAAATGGTATGTTGGCATATGAGGAACGAAGCAAGAAAGGACTTATACGTCAAGCCTAGAGAAAAGCGACATAAGAACTCGAATCCTGCTGGTTTCTCCTATCATGAGTTTGCCATTCTTAGGTTTGTCCTTTTGCTTGCTTCTAGCTTACAAGATTCTACCTAAAAAGAAGAAGATTGGACTATTTCCGGGCTTGGTCAAACAATGAAAATAGCGCCGTTCGGTAATAGGCAGGCGAGTTTGCTTAGTTTGCTGTGGGTTGGGACTTCTCCCGGGCGCAGTCAAACAATGCAAACAGCGCCTTTTGGTACTTGGCAGGAGACTTTTTGAGCGCAAGCCGTCCGAAGCAGTTTCCAGATATCTGATTCAGGGGCTTACAATTGGTCAATGAGCTTATTAATAACACATGTAGTTGGTACGTAATGCCCTTCCCTTACAAGTAGAGCCTAATGCTTCCTATGCAATCATCGATGGGCTTGATTTCGATCACGACACGTAGTGACACCTTATAGTAACCAATAGCCGACTGCGCATCGCCTACTCGTCTCTGCTTACTAGGCACTCTTCTTGAAGGTCGCCGGCTCGTGAAGTCGACGAACAAATAGATTACATGTTGATCAGCCTTGTATTATCTGTCTCTCCTACGTCAAGCTAGTTTACGCAACAAGATTCTTTAGGGCGCGTAGTCGGCCAAGAAACCCACCCATTTTATGCCGCGCCGTCTTGTTATCTGTTTTGCTAATCTGTAAACTATGGTTCAGTCTTCCACGTCCAGCACTGGTACAGTAGTACGTCAAGACAAATATCATGGATCCGCACTAGTCGATATTTCCGCCCAATATCAATCAACCTAATCTATTTCCGAAATAATGGCGATGGATGGCTTCGAATTCGATGCGGTGCCGCAGATCGCTCTGTATTCAATACAGTCCTCGGATATTGCTTGCTAAATTTCTCCGAAGAGGGTTAACCACAGAAATTGCTTGGCAATACGCGCAGCACTCACCAGTGTTGTTTACCCTCACTTTTGGACAAGTGCTCACGCTTTCATTGCACATGTGGCCAGAAAACACGCAATAATTGCGGATAGAGAACCATACGTGCCAACCTTTACTACTTAACGGCATGATCTTTCCACCTACACTTAGTGTATCACTCTGTCTCCATAGCTTATCCAGCAAACGACATGAATAATCCTTATCACTTTCTCAACAATCTACACCCACCCCATAAAGTCTATGTCAGCCCCGGCGTATTGCATGGAGGTCACCAATCGTTCCAAACTCAGTCTCCACAAAATCTATCATTCAACTTCAATACCCAATATTTGCCACCACCCCAGCTTTGCCATGCTGGACCGGCCGGGAGCTCTCTGGAGTCAGTGCCGTTGACCAAACACGCTATGGGTTACCAGATACCCGGATATGATGCCGGCCATCAGCTTGTGAGACAGTTCAACAGTTACAGTCCCGCCGACCCTCAGATATTCGAAAAAGCGAGGCAAGAAATCCAGAAGCAGTCGGGTGATCAGCACGAGCAAGTCTTGAAGCAGCTGGACTCTGATTACGAAAAAACTCTGGATTGGCACGAACAGACTTCCGAGCAATTGGAGAATCTAAGGGCTATGGTTGCACAACTCATTTCCAGGAACGAAAGCTTGCGATCAGGAGCAAGTGATCTTGCCCCGGAGATACTCAGTAAACTATGTACTATCGAAACGGAGACGTCTCATTTAAGATGCCAATTGGAATCTCTAGAAGCGGGGCTACAGGAAAATCCCAGAAGCATCGAATCACACACTCGGGCAGGATCAAGAGGCCCTAATACTCTACGCCGATCTGGAAGATTATCCTCCAAAATTGACGAGGGAAGACAGAATCTCGACCATGAAACAGCTAAATCCGAAGCTGAAGCCCCTACGAGACTCCTTGTAGTGGATTCCCTGCATACATCACGTCGTAAACGTCGTCCGCGGCACCATTGAAGATCTTCTTCCAAAGCTCCCGACTGAAGTCTACGGTCGCGCCGTTTATCAAACTCTGGCCCGTGCTAGGGTCGTTCAGTAATTAGTCCCCAACACCGATACAGCTCGCGCAGCGGTCCAAGACCAGACCTGTCGCGCTCACTCCTGTCAGTGGATTGGTGAAGTTTATGCGTTGTCCGCAATTCACGGGTGCGGGCTGAGAGTCGTCATTGAGGGCTAGATTTCTGTTATATCTTGTGCAGAGTGCAACGTAGTAGCCGTCCGATGGGTAGCCAATGTTGTCACATCTGAATGTTGAACTTCGACTTGCATTATAAAGTGATGCCATTTTATCCCCTGGAGAGTATGCCTTGATTCCATATTGATCTCTCGATGGCACCCAAGCCTTAGTGGCCGAGCTTGATGTGGTTGTGACTGTTTGAGTCGATGATGATTGATCAAAAGAGATGTGATCTGGCATGGCGAACGAAGATAGTGATGGAACAATCGTGGCAGGTAAAGAGGATTTGATCTCAGAGATGCTAGTTACACAGCCGATTTGCCTAGAGCTTGTGCTCCATGTCTCACCTTACCTAGCTGTTGGGGGCACAAGGAACCCTGAAAGGTAAGTATAATTATGCGATGGCAGGAAATGCCAACGCCGAGAGGCGCATATTAAACAAGTATCGTTGTCGCCTTGTTGGAACACCCCTTCTAGGCAGTAGTCTTGGGTTGCGGATGTGTCACCGTATGATCCAAACGCATATGCGAATCCGAAACGGTAGAAGAGTGGAAGAAGATTCATAGTGACACGCTCTGAAGATCTTGTCCTAGACCTTAAGAGTGTCCCTAGCCCTTCGAAACGTGTGAACGTCTGCCTCGGTGTTATATGTGTGATGAACAGTTACCTAAGCTTACAAATGTTGATGCAGGGGGGGGTCTGTCTCTTGAGATATACTGGTTATAGGGGTAGTAGATCGCCATGAACGTGATTCGTCTAGGAAATCGTATACGTGCAAAAGAGCTGCTTTTCGCAAGCAGTATCGGAACGATAATCGGGTGATGGCAATGTTTGACTCTCATACCACCCGGATCCTAGTGTAACGCTAACCCGACACTATCTATCCATCTGGTCGATAAGGAACAGATACCACGTTATAAGATGACGCGCCTCCTTGTTAATGTGGTTGCCTTCGTTATGCTCTCGATTGCCATTTCTTCAATCACACAGATGAGTATCACAGCTAAGGGCTTTACATATAATAGAGATCATAGTGCGAGATGAGAGAGACACTAGAGCGAACTAGCTCAGCACGAGCATTCGGCTACTAGCAAGTTCAAGAGTGAGATTAGAGTTTCAAGGACATGGGAATATCGAGGAGATGACTGTTGGACCTATCATATTAACGATACTCCTACCCTAAACAGCAAGAAAAGTCGATGACATGGCGCCCGCCTTAGAGATGCTGCGTTGTACGTTCATACGAATCTATGCAAACGCGACCTATGCTGCTTTTGCAAAGATTCGATGCTACAGAAATGAATCGTTCTCGGAGAAAAGTTGATGCGTAACTAAGCCTCGGTTTTTTTAACCTCCTGTACTAGCGTAAGTTAGGTAGACTGATGTGTAACAACGGCGTGAGCTCTTTATTGTCCCGTACTATCTGCAAACGTCTGTTGGGCTAAGGTCGAAATCTAAGCTTCTCTTGGAACCCTTTAGACTCTACACGTAGACAATGTGGAATTTGCTGCAAGTAAAGATAGACTATGGAATCAAATGGACGCTGTGGGGAGAACGGGGAGGGAGGGGGATCCCAGTTCTCACTAAGGATGCTGCTAATCAGTCTAGGAATGAGATTACGTCATTGACGGTGCCTATTATTTGTCAGAGCAACAGATTCTAAAGACATGCTTCTGACCCACTACTTGTAGCACATGGCGTTGACCGAATACTTTGCAATATTGATGTTTCCTCGAAATAATCCTTTTGAGATTCGTGTCTTGGTACTGTGCTACCTCGAAGAGCACTATCGAAGCGGACGATCAGAGGAAAGGCTAGGAAATAGGCATATGGAACAATTGGACGCAATTGATCTGGAGCAGAAGATGTATCTGTTCCCTGGGCATGGTTTGGTGTGGGCCTCTTTACACTGGCACTGTCGTCGAGCTTCGTTTACTGGCAATCTTTTCTTCTCCTTGACTACAACCTTTCTACTCTGTGCTGTATATATGAACAGCGCGACATGGGGCCGCTATACAGACAATAGACTAGCCACCCTACTGCACGCTTCCATATGATAGCCCCCTACGCTTGCCCTTAATGGAGGCTCTACTTAGTAGCGAGCGCATATTTACGGTCAAAATCGATCTCTTACTCCGGCTTGATGCAAACGGTATTGCATGCAACCTTAACAGTTGTGGAGCTCTTAGTGGAACAATAGGGGCAGATCTCAACAGACGTCTGGACGCCTGTAAAGAAACCATATATGATAATCTACAAGTTGAACCACTTTCAGTAAAGGTAGATCGTGTGGAGAGATTTGGCTTCAATGCTCTCTTCAACATGAATCCGAAGATTTGTCTCACAATTTTAAGCTACTATGAGACTGAGAGCCAAACGGAAAGCCTGGATTTTTGGAACCGAGCGATAAAGGCATCGAGGCTTGAAGGATAGGAACGTGTTACACTAGAAAAGATGCAGAGAGCGTATTTGAGGGAGTGGCTAGAGGCTAGAAAGTGGGAAAGGTTCGAGGCCCCGCAAGAAGAGTTGACATCCAAACTATTCTTTGGATAAGGGTACTCAGATGCGCTGATTATTCCAGACGGTGGACTTCGCCATACAGAAGTTTGGCTAACATATCAAGACGAGTTGAGGAATGAGATACTGGAAAGATTCATACTTGCCTCTACCATCTTGCTTCACTCAGTTGCTTTGCGCAAAGGTCCTTACATTTTATTCTTTTGACATGTCGCGACAGCTTGTAGCAAGCTCAAGAATCTCAATTGATTATCATTCTGCACACAGCCTCAATTCTTCATCTTGTTCTCTAGTAGTGGCTTCCAAACATTTAGCTGTGAAAACGTAGCTGAAACTCAATTTATGAACATAAAGGCAGACTTATCACAAGTCAGATAGGAGGATGGTCTTGTGGAAGGAGAACCTGTTAGAACTGATCAATCGGCTGTGAAAAAGAGAAGGGGCTACTAATCAATCTCTCGTTTGTCTCCCGTCAATTATTCTACATTGACTGAAAACTGTATTATCTAGAGTGTACCTGATATTGTTCAGTCGTCCGATTGCCAGTGATAGTAAGGTTTTCGTCATACTAACATGTTCTACAACAATATAGTTTTCAGGGACTGGACAAAGGCACTAGTCAATGACAAAAATAACTCAAACCTGCCTACATTCACCTTATACGTTTCTTATAGTGCCAGTGATACTGTATCCCATAACTCAAGATAACTTGTTGTAGAAGTTGTTTTCAATGGCGTCAACTATATGCCTGAGAGAAATATGTATCTCCTCGAGTGACATCTTTTCGATAATTTAAGATGCACGTTCTAAAACTGGTTTATGTTAAGTAAAGATAGTGCCGTAAGGCATTCAAATGCCAAATCAAAACTATAACAAACGCATACCACCAGGCCAACTCATAGATACGCCCTACTGGAAACAGGCGCTGACAAACACTGGCTGACATGGTTTTGACCTTGTTCGTATCGAATGCCTTCACTACATGAATGGACGAAAGGTGGTTCAAAAATTCAGAAGCAAGTGAAGGGTTAGAAACAGGTCCCTAGTGTAGAGAGTGCTTTCCTCCATGTGGTTTAGTGCCATGTCGAAGTTCGAGTTTCAGCTCCTCCTCAAGATTCCCTTTGGCTCGCTGGCTAGACGATCTTGTATCACCAGTTGGGATGTGCGACTTTTGTCTCTGAATATCCAACAAATTCCTGTTGCCATTTCGAACCTTGATAGTTATCCCGGGTCGGGTTTTCCTATTCCGTACAATGGGACCATCGGTTGGGGATGGACGGTTTTTATCGTTAGTGTTGACAAAGCGACCGCCCAAGTTTCCGAAGCACTGGAGGTGGAACAGTTCGATCCCGCGAAAGTTCTCCGACCTGTAGGACAGCCAAGTGCACAGTCCGATTGCAAGCGAGAAGGACTTCTCCGTCAATGATAATACTGCTTAGAGGCTGGTGTACCCGCATTGCCAGCAGTAGGTATGCAGTGGAGCGCGAAAGCGGGTCTATCCTTGGGGAACTCCAGGGTTAAGTCACCTCCAAAGGACCCCTGGATGTTCAGTTGACCATAGATACAGAGCCGCATCCGATCCAAACGACCCCTGCGTATGGTGGAAGCTTTGGTTCGGATGGCCAGGACGTGAAGAGTGATTAGTACACGCGGCAAGCTGAGTTGTTGACTGTAATCACATGACGTAGACGCATGTTCAGATAATTGACGTATTCATATCACACGTGGCAAATCTGAACGCTGGAAGTCGTGCGACCTCCCGCATGATCATCCCATACACTGCGCCGGATCGAGAAATCACACCAATCTACTCGACTTAACATACGAATCGTGCAGGTCTCTTCTATCTCCCTATGCGCCCCCCTTTCTGGTGATTAATGTATTAATCGTATGAAATGGCACTTTGCGGCGCCTTGTATGTGATCTAGCTAGCGAGGGTAAGCCATTAGCGCTTTGATCAACACGCGGGATGTATCAAGCAGATAGATAACAATTGGCATTGTACGGACCATGATTCGGCGCGCTAAACACTTGACCGTGTATTATATCGTCTGCATGTCGACTCGTGATCCTGGCCAGGCTACAGCTACGAGCTAACCGGCAGCCTAGAGATGGAAATGCAATATAGTACGTGCTTACATCATCTTACGGCGCAGTTATGGATGGTCGTTATATATACAGCCACAGTTAGGCGTCTACCCTCTCATGATTAGAATGTTGTCGCGGATAAGGCCGGTATGACCCTTCGTCTAATTCTACTAACGTTTTGCTCTCTCTAAATGTTTAACGAAAAGCAACGGTCATTACACGGCAAGTCTAGACTCCCTCATTACCCGGGTCAAAAAAGTGGGAACTAATAAACTGACTGATTGCGGCTAAGGCGTCTATCGGGTTCTACAAATGTCTTTTAAGCAGAGATACAAACCCTTGACGCTAGTTATTGTTACAAAGACCATCGACCCTAAGCGTATAGGCGCGCTTTAGACTTCTGTCTTACCATAAATTAGAGTCCACGATGGTAATAGTCCCCTCTTAAGGACTAGGGCGCCGAAGTAGGGCTAGCAGCACGCTGAATTTATTACGGTCCGTGGGCTCGTACAATATAGTAATCGGCCGCTAATACGCCAATCCCTTATCTGGGTGTTTATCGGTCAGGATGCCCAGGCAAAAGGCCCTTCGTTATCTGGTTATGGGTTTTACACGATCTCAGTCATTAGAAGGAGGGAAGCCGAGTAGGATAACGCACACCGTTCGCATGAGCTAGGTCCTATCTGTGAGGTGTAACCAGAGTCTGAACGGATATTTCGAACATAAGACTGTGCACCGAAAGAAAGCGAAGTTATATTTGAGTACGTGCTTGAACGGCTGTCCAACATCTCACATACTACCCATTACGGACGTGTTTCACCTTAGCTACAACCCAAGGTACCGATCTATAAGATTGTGGGTAGATACACGGTCATTTCACTGCCTGAACTATCACAACAAGGCTGACGCTCATGTGAAGGCATCCGCGTATAAGAACGCGACGATGGTCAATCATAGGGGAGAGCTCCTCATGTTCGACATCGAAGATATCTCGAAGAACTTGGTCGAATCACATCAATCACTATCCATCCAAGTCGCTGCGGATACAGTCGGAATTCACGAGAATCATGCCGTCCCACTCCCGACGTATCGCAAGCTAGAGGCTTTTGAATTGAAGGAACATGCTCAAGAGCTCGTCGAGAGTCTTACATCATTTCGCTCTACAATCGGTCGCCTTGGAACTGTGTTCACGAGTTATGCAACGGACCCCCTCTTTTGGTTTGCCGGCATGTGTTTCGCTAGATGGCTGGAACGAAATGCTCATATCCTCAAAGGCTCCTGGGTATGTCCCAATGGATCGGACGATGCGCTGACTGAATTCCTGAAACGCAAGAGTCAGGTTTGTCGTTCTTTGATTATACCAACACAAAGCTCTGTAGCTCACGACCAAGCTGGAGAGAGTGTCTTAGAGATCTTCGAACGGGCGAAGCGTGAGCTACAACGCTTCGAGGTGGCTTATCGTATTCTGAGCAAATTGGACGATGATGTGCTGGTTGGGGCTCCAGTTCTCCGCGTACCTTGTCAAGCATTTCGTCCTAGAGCGTACCCAGGTACCCTAGGGCAGCCCTATCCTTCTGAGCTCATACACATGATAGGAGACCTTGAGGTTGTCGGGACGATCTTGAATCGTTTGATTAAGGCGGCAACGGATGATCCTGCTTCAATGTCAACTCGGAGATACGAATTCGAGACAAGCTCCTTCCAGATGCTCAAGTTAAAGCGCGAGATGAAAATGCTAGAAGCTATTCGACATACGACCGAGTTATCGACTCTGTGTGAGAACCAGCAAGATGATTCGATCAGCCTGAGGATAGTGAATATGGAGGAGTCTTGGAAGCATCATAATCGTGTCAGGCAGGATATTCTATCGCGTCTCTTGGGCGAGGATGAGGAGATACTTAAAGAATTCGAAAAAGGATTTGACATTAATGATTAGCATGATCGTATCGAGGAGCTACTTGCAAGTTACTGAGCTCCAAGACTGTGGGAGGAGCGGGAAGGTTAATTCGTCATGGGTACGCAGATTGGTTGACACAACTGGGCCTCGGAAAGTCGACAAAAAAAAGGTCGGGAAAAAGTATCTAGCACTAGGTAATCGCTGCAGGTTCGAGTCAAATTTGAGAGTCCGGAGGAGCTGCCAATCGTACCAACGATCAGCAACACCACGCTCGACTAGGAGGTCGGTATTATTAGTAGCATCAGCAGGCTTTCGCAGAAACAAGCAAGATAGCGAAAACTGCCTGAATACGTGATTTCATCAGTACCCCCCCCCTCGGACATCCAGGATATCCCGAACTCAGATCCGCCTGATCTCATCCGATTTTTCACTTTTGTCTCGAAACACTCTTCCTCCATGCTTCTAAGGCTGCCAGAATGCATTCGACGGGTCTCTCCTCGTTCGCAATCTCAAACGATCGCTTGACTTTCGTGTTGGCATAGCGTCTCGCACTTTCCATGCGTCGGTTGGATTGAGATTAAGTTGGCCATGTTGCCTTGTCGTCACCTTCTCCGAGTCATCACGGATAAGCACAGATCAGCTGCTCCATACACATGTTTCACAACGTTCTATTAGGGTTCTTCTATGATCGCTGGAAAGTCCCGAAGTCAAACTTTGTATCAAAAAGTACGAACCCTTGTGTTAGGTAGAACAGTTCAATCACGCGCTGGGTTAACTGGCGCGCGTCGATCGTCTTGGTCTGTCTTTTTGGGTCAGTAAGAGAATGGAAACAGCCGAGGAGTTCTGCATATGGCTAACCATCACCGTCGCCTGCACGAGATTTTTGAATGCCCTAGTTTTTCTGTATAAGCAGCTTGAGTGCAAAGTTTTAGATCGTTGGACGAACTTTGGGTTTTTTTGGATTGACCCAACGTTGCTTTTTGGGATGCACGTTCTGCTTTGGAACTCCTTTGCTCTTGGCACGCAAGTCAGGGCGATGACATCTCTTGGAATGCCCTTCCATTTCTTCTATGATGATTTGCGAAAGACACTTTCCATCTCCAGAAGCGTTGTACAGAGATTCTTCTCGCGCCAGTATCTTAGGAGCCGCTGTCGGTGCGCATCTAGACTCCAAGGCTTGAGATGAAGTCGGCGCAGCTGGAGCTGGTGGGGTGCGCTTGTCAGAAAGGAAAAGCTGACTCGGCGTCGCGGTCGTGCGGGTTGATCCAGGCTGGGAACGGTTGGGTTGATCCAATGGGTGTTTATCCGTATTTGTGGGGGTTAAGGTGTTTTCACTCGAGGCACTTTTTCGCACATGAGTGTTAGGAAAACTGACTTGGACGTTCCACAGATTTGACTCGGACGCCTTCATGTTGGACTAAAGATGAGCGTCCAATGCGAGATGTGCTACCAGACCAGTGCAGGATATCGTGAGAGGTAAATACTCCTGACCAAACAAACAAAAATATATTGACAAGCATCTCTGAGATCCGTGCGGCTATTTTGCCGCGGGTCTCTCAGCGTATCAAACCGACCATTTACATAATGGTACCAGAAAGGGAATAAAGCGAAAGGGAGCTGTATGATTGGTAGTAAAGACGCCGTCCTTCTCCCTCTCTCATCTGTGTTAGTTATTTATCGGTAACTAACAAGTGAGATAGGATTGGAAGGGCACAAAAGCAATATGATGTGCGTAGGATCTGATCGCTCCGTTCTCGGTATTCCTAATGCGGTTAGTGAACTGCCCACAGCGCTCGGACTATGGAGCACGAATGCGGCTACCTTAGCGCTGTATGTGTTCCACGTCCCGAGGACTATCAGCTTTGGAGAACGACATCTGCTCTTGAAATTGGCTAGTGCAGCCTGGAATTGGCTAGTGCAGCCTGGAAATTGCAAATTTCTCTGATTATACCACTCGTTCTTATCATCCATCAATCTGACCAATGTGGCTCGAAGATACTGCCCCACGATCGATAGTCGGCCGCGCGCATGATTGCTTCTCCGTGTACACGAGGAGGTTAGTCATTGTACATGATCTGAGGACGCCGCACGCGATTGTCAGAAATCAAGCTTTCTTTTGACCGGTAGCGGTAGAATACTTTGAAGGTTGATTCTGTTCGAATGATCCTCTCCGCACGCATGCATACACCTATCATATTGCGTCGCTTCCGCTCTGTATTAGGATCGAAATGATGAGCTGAAGTTTTCCTAAGTTTTGCTGACTTTTGCTAAGTCTTATTAAGTCTTGCTAAGTCTTGCTAAGTCTTGCTGAGTCTTGCTAAGTCTTGCTGAGTCTTGCTAAGTCTTGCTAAGTCTTACGCCACTCTACCCCGTGCTTCGTTCGCAGCGTATCCTATGCACCTGGCGAAATTCTCATGGAGCTCCCGAGAGTCTCCGACTCGATACCTACTTGTGGTCTCCGACGAGTCTCCAATGTTCGCTGAGCAAGCACGAGTTAAATTCGTGCATGTAGATTACAACGCGATAGAGTGGCTATAAGGTGAGGATTTGAAAGCTGCCTGGAGGCAAGTCAATCGAGTACGAGAATGTTCATCATGATGAGCAGAGGGCAAGATTGTAGAAACTTGACTTGACTTTAACCCAATGGCTTTTCATTGGGACGCGACTATTCAGGTTATGTGGCAGGACTACGTAGCGTGAACTGACTTTGCGAACCGAAAGTTTGGACTGCTCCAGATGACCGTTCGAGTGAAGCATAGTTGTTACAGTCCTGGGTTCGTTCTCCATCGCCCTAGCGCGCTTGGAGTCCCTGTCTACATCACGTAACTACTTCGTACCTGGAATGTAGACAAGTGAAACATAGCGAGCATACTTTTCCGGTGCCATCTTGAACATATTCGTCCCTTCCGAGGCCCTGTAGCAATCTAGTGAGTTCCTTGACCGCTTGGTCCATTTCTGTTTCTAATTCGTGTATTGTATAGAGAAATGTGAGAATTGGCTGGACCATGGCTGCCGTGCTGATAAGTTGTGTGCCTAGTCTTCCCGTGCCCGATTCTCCCGTTTCTGGAATGGTCCCTAAATGTGTCATTGATTCCTTGCAACGCTCGAGTGACGACTCTAATTTTGTGACTACGAGCTTAGCTCTTGCAGCTGTACCACAACCTATCAGTCGATGAGACATTGGTACACTACAAAATGTATTTTGCAGCCGCTTTAAGGCCTTCTCAAGTCCAGTCAACTTTCCTGAATCCTGCTTGATTCTTTCTAGTCCCCAGCACTCGTCCGCGACCAGTTTATGTTGCTTGATAAGTTCCGTCTGATCTATACCTTTGTATGCATTCTGACTTATCAAAGGAACATTGGCACGAATGAATTCAAATAGATCGTGTCGTTGCTTCGCCACAGGTTTAACCTTAGCGGCCGCCCACTCAGCAAACACACTTAGCCACTCGTTTATCTCATGAACTCGATTAGTCAGATCTCCCAAATCTTGACGAACTGGATCAAACGTGTCCTCAAGTACATCTAAGGGTCTTGCAGAGGAATCCGAGCGTAAGCAGGCAAGATCTACAGATCCCAGGTGATAAATTCGGGGCCCAGGTGCTGTTCCAGCCTGGACTAAGAATAGAGGGACTATAGCGTTGAAGGGGAAAACCATTTGCTGCGGATCCCTGTTCTTCCTCGACAAACCAGGGAACTTCATTTTAGAGCAGTTCAACTGAGGAGCTAAAGTCTGCTAGAGATGTAGGCTTTTGTACGTGAGGCTGTGCTCCATCCGGTCAGAGTATGCTACCAAGATTGGAAAATAGACAATTGTGGGACTTCAGAGTCGAGGGTAACACGTAGATAAGAGCCTGGGGCTTTAGTAAACTCCAACTTCGCAAGAATGTCTAGTTAAGAGGCTAGATGATGCAGTCCTCAAATGAGAGTTGACAAGTGGATCTGATCTTGTCTAAATCTGAAACTTTCTCACATGATTATGTGAGATACACCTTGAGGTTCTTTGGCTCAGGTCGTGTCTCTTTGATAGGGATATTTGTGATAACGCCCCCCGGGGGGCTACGTTTAATCCGCCAGTCGTTAGCCTATCGATCATACTGTAAGTTTGGATATCGTAATGTCGTATCTTAATGCAATACTTTGGCTCCCGACCTTCGGATGGAATTAGCAAGGAACCGGTACCATCATCGAAAACCAGACCAGCACATAGGCTCGAACACATTAGAGGGATCCTGCTTATCTCACGAACTTACGTTTATTAGGTCATCGTGTCAATCCCGCGCGGAGTCTTGGAGGATGGTTTAAACAAAGGGGTAACAGAATATGCTATCAGTCTCAATCCTTTTCGTAGACGACCTCTACCCTTAACAAATTGTCTCTCTTTGCCGCTTGTTGAAGAACATCTACAACTCCTATAATCAAGCCGTTCTCCAGTCTTTAGGAGTACCTTTACTAAACTCCCAAGACCAGAAAACACGTCGTCTAGAAATAACAGACTAGGAAGTTGTATCTTCACTTGGTAGTGACTTATTCCATGCATCGGACAATCTTCTCCCGCACACTTCCAGTATCTACAGAACTACTCTGTCAATTCTTCCACAACCGCTAGTAGCTGTCATTGGACCAAGGTTTCTCTGCATCTTTATGGCACAATCTTGTCCCCTACCATCAAATCTCTCGTACTTGTGACGCTAAGCGAGAAATTACTAGTTATGTCGTTTCTTAGGGGAATGTTCGGATATGTTGTTGATAGTGAAGCAAACATCGTAGGCGCAAGAATCTCATCGATCATCAACATTGTAACTAGCATCGATAGTCTCGGTTAAGGCTAGAGGCTTAGAATGTGACACACTTCACGTCTAATCATTCAAACATCTGTTATAGCTAGCAGCATAATCGACCCTACACAATCACGTCGTGCTAAAGGTCGGTGTATAGTCTGTCTAGCACTCGAATATTAAGCTTTAGGAAAGCATTAAGCTCGATTAAGGTCGAGGAAATCTAAACATGATTATGTGTCGCAAAGATTATATGGTTGGGCTAGACGGAACCGTTTAACAAGGTACTAGCTTTTTTAATCGTTTTCACTATAGCAATTCACGATCCTATCAAACTATTGGCCAATTCACGAAGAAGTTTTGAGTCTGCTTTATCGATCATACAAAAGAACTAAAGATTTCCAGATCTTTTACTACTGCCATACGGGCTCGGACGGCTCCGATCGGCTCCACTACGTCTTCTAGAGACTTCACGTCATCCTCTGCACATAGAAAACTAGCATATCCGATATTCGACTTAAGAGAACGTTCGTGAGACTGCAAGCAGAGCCGCTTCATAAGAAGCTCTACCGCCTTCTTATGCAGGCTCTCCAGATCCACTATCAGGGTTCTGATTGACTTGATAGATTTAGTATCCAGATAATTGCGATCTTCAATCCTCGCCGGCTTGCTTGCACCTTTGTCGAACGTTCGACGCCTAGTATCTATCATGTCTTTCAGACCTGTGATCATTAGTTGGATCTTCTCTTTGACCTGGTTGACGTCGTTCTTAGACAGGTTGAACTCATCGCTCGCAATTCTAGTCGATTTCAGTATCGACTTAGCTCTCTCGACCGTGTTGCTCTCTCCCCTCACTTTTGCCTCCAGTTGAGGTAACATCAAGAATCGTATTGAACAAGCAAGTCTCCTAAGTCCGCAGTATCTTGGATTTGATCGCGATTCGCACGACAACTCCTCTTCTTTTCTGTGCTGAATAAAGGTCTCGAGGAAAGATATAGAACCCTGTGCAAAATTGCGGCAGATCGCTGCGTTTTGACGACATCCCTCGAGCTGAGCTTCTAATCTACACAAATCTTCGATTAGGATCACTATTCCGCTTCTTTCCTCGGAGTTTTGGCGTATGCCATTTTTTTGTGTAATTGCACTAGGGTCTCGTAACTGAACAGGGTTGGTTATAGCATCGTTGACAGTAAGACTTGGCCTAGTCTGTTTTATCTGTACTAAGTCGTTGTTTGTAAATGAACAGTCATAACCCTTAGAAGCAGGCATTCTCTAGAATCTGCGTTACAAGGCTCGGAGAACTTAGCTGTATGTTACAAGCCGTGATCAGATGAATGTCGAAGGTTTATACCCTATGGTCAGATCAACTCAAGTGCCTTTGAACTTAGTCATTCGGGTGGCACAACACGTAATGGCGCTGACTATCTAACAAACTCATGTTACTGCGATGGTTTCTTTAAGTTGTTTTACAACAGGAGCAAAGGCTAATCTTAGGATCTGGACAACAGAGCGGAATCATCCTTTTGGTGTAAGACAAGCGAGATGACCTTTCCGCAAAATTTTGGGAATGCAGTCCGAGCTTTTCTCAGAAGACGCAGAACAAGCAAGATCAATTCTAAGATCGAACTTGGGCTAAATTGTCGAAAAGATCCAAGCAAGTCGCTAAGGGATTACTTTTTGTTTAGCGTTAATGTTCTCTGACACCGTGTACATCTTTATGCTTAGCATATATTAGGCTTGAAGGGGAACGTTTACTAGACCTTGAAATCCACCACTAGAGATCGGTAGTAGAACACAGATCACGGTTAGCAACAACACGTGAGTATGTAACATCTAGAGGGAGCAAATCCTCTTAGGGCTGGACACAATGCGAAGAGATATTTTTCTGATGGACATCGCATCGGAGATGTAGAGCAGAGTGAATTATTCTATCAAGCTATCATACAGATCTCTCTGGTTCGCCTGGTAGACGACTATTGATTGAAAATATCGAGTTGCTCTTCGAGCGAGCTCTCCTCTAGGCGCAGAAGTGTAATGAAGCTAGTGTGCCCACCTAGTCGTTTCTGTTCATATCGAGTCGCCTTAGTCCCTGTTTCCGAAGCCGTCTCACGTCTACTATCTATCAGCTCGATCTGCCCCGTGAACGTTCCCAGACTCACCGGCATTGGCGCTTATAATTAGAGCGGCTGTGTTCATCATGTCCATAATGATGTTTTGTTGCACTAGGGCGATCGATCATTCCCTGCTGACTACGTATCAAGATCTCGTCGTCGTCTGAGTCAGGTTGACGGTCTCGCTTGCTCTGTGATCTCAAGATTCTGGTCATGTCGGCCAGCAAGTGCTCACCGGTGAACGATGCGGAAATGATCCGGCGGAATAGCTAAAAGTGGTTTCAGAGGATGGGGAGTCTCTAGAAGACCCTCTTATCAGTAGAGCCTATATATATGAATTTATAAAAGCTGTAAAACTTACAGTGAAAAGTTGGCGACTCTTCTTACGTAAGTGAAGAACATTCGAATCTGTGGGCCTCAACAGATCTGGGCATTGCATAGCACAGCTTCTGTCAGTACTGACTACATTCGCTCGACTACTTACTCATACATCGCGTCACCCTGGAACTCTCATGTCAGCACTGACTCCACACATCTAGATGTGGTGACTGAGAGATATGCGATCGATAGTGAGCGAGTTAGAAGTCACTCAAGCAGACAGACAAATGTGTACCTGTAGCATCTAAACGGCCTTCACAAACTCAGTCTACAAATTCTGCAAGACAGTTATCGAAACATTCACATTATTAAGGTCCGATGGTTTGTACATAGACGAATTGATCCTAGAAATGACATCTCAAGTTGTTTAACACTCGAAGATTTAGCCAACTACTGGAGATATTGCGATCTTTACTCAGTGCCCAGACTGTATACGTCTCTTTGTCCGCGAGTCATTATCGCTGGTCGCGTTTTTTATGACCGAGCGCCACACTGTGTGGACTCTGCCAGACTGCTTCTCCGAAAGAGGAAAGGGATATCTTGTGCAGACTGCTATTGGAAGCCAGGGTCACACGAGCAGCAAGATCATGGACCTTGGTCAGATCGCCATACGCAGCCACTATACTTCTACCGATCGTGTAGCAACTTGACCCCTATGCCACAATCCGCGTAGCACGAAGGTGGCAGCTAGATACAGATGCCAAGATCGAAGCCCACTTTGACTCCTAAGGCGCGAACGGCTTGGATCGTAACTACTTTCTATAAAGATTCTCAATTCGCGTTGCATCTCGTTCGTCCTCGAGCCGACTTCCACGCTGATGAAACGATGCGATTCTTGACAATGCTGACATCGGTTGTTCTCCTCACAGCCCGTGCACCTACACGCTTTGGTTCACCACTATCTAAGCCGGACCCCCGACATGACACGTACCGGTCGACCGGTAAGTGTTTAATCAGAGCCGGATGATAATGCCGGCTTCACGGGTTATGACTTGTTATGACTTGCTGTGCGGATTTTGTTGTATGACTAGCCAGTGTGGTGATCCTTCTGAATAGGACTTTCGAGGGTTGATAGTCATGCCGACTGCTACACTTAATTCCATGCATCTTGACGTGCGACACTTTGACCCTGCATGATCTGCTCCTTGTCACTGCGCGTTTACGCATCTACACTCTGCAGATGAGCGTAGAGATAGATCAGGCGCTGGATCCGGCTTGGCGTTCGGACCTCCCAGCCGAGCAGCGACTTCTATGGACCGGATCCACTCCAAATCTCCGGGGCGGCAGGATCGCCGAGCCACCGCAGGGACAACTCGGCACGTGGTTGATGCCGCCGCCTGATCACTTGCGACACGCGGCTGAGCGATAATCTGCGTTCAAAGCTGCCACCAAGATATGGTCTGCGCTTTTTCACATGGACATCGAAGAGCAAATCTTGTTTCGTCGCAATTCACTCTTGCGTGCTCTCCGTTCGGGTCGCGTATTCAACGTAATCAGCTTCTTTTAACACCACTTACCCTACGGCCGTAGCATGCTTTCGCTTAAACACTATCCTGGAGCTCATTATTTGCCACATGCGGAAACGAACATAGCGTCGGCTCGGCTGCCCGTCTCTATATTCTTGCCTCATCGTCTCTCTCAATGAGCTCTCACCACAGCGCCAAAATGGCGCGGCTGAGGATTATCCTTGCGTTGGGAGATGAAGTTGGTGGAGACGAGCATATCGTCTACTTGCAAGAAGCTCATACTGGTCCTGTATCGAAGTGTGCCTGCATCGGCATGCTCCTAAGAGGTTTACTTACATCATGTCCTCTCGAAAAGGTGTTCTTCCTTCACCCGTGTCTGTTTTCCGGTCCTTTTTCCTTGTCCAGTCTGGCTCCTTTCTTTCTTCTCACCTGACGTGCTTGGGACCCTATGCAACCAGTTATCCCGTCTCGTGGCCATGACAAGATGATCGGCACTGTCCAGGACTCTAGAGGCAGAAGACACAATAAATGCCTGACACTCACTAAGGCTGGGTCAACCGTTGTGTCGGGCCTGATGGCGAACTCGAGTACAGGTGATTGGATATTCCACGATCAACGACGAGCTTGCCAGGGTTTGCACTATATTTTTCCATATTGCGTTCTAGGCATCGAGAACGATTGGGGGTGCGGCGTCGAAGCATCAAGATGTTGAAGTTGGTGAGACACTAACGTCCTGTTGCACCCGTGGAATGGATGCGCTGATGCACCTACTGGTCTCTGTTTCTGCGCCACCAGAGATAAACGACAGGTTGAGCTTGTTCTAGGTGCTGTGTTGAGTATATAGAGAGGATGGTCATCGACTTGAACTTGTGACAGCTTCTAACATACCCACCACAGGCGCGACAACCTGAGTTCCACAGAAAATGGCCAATCATCGTATGTCCTCCTACATCATTTGCCATCTCGCTGTGTTTTGATGAGCATAGAACACTCACCATGGACTAGTCAGCTCGCAAATGTCTAGACAGAACTATGGGGACGCGAATACGACCAACTACTCGGACCATGTGCCCTTCCATAATCCTGCTCAACAGCAAAGACCTGCTCTGGTTAACTACTGGTTAACGCCAGATACATATGACCCAGGAAGCTGGCCTTGCAACGTCGGAAACTTGCTGAGCACATGTCCCTACGAGAGCCCCTCATATCCTGGCCCAGGAACCTTCCAGCATGTCATGTCGACACAACACCACGATGATTACTCCCAAGTACAGAACGGACACACTCAATCAGTAAACCCAGCATTGCTACAGGTGTGCGACGAATCAATAAAGGAAACCTCTGGTCGGATAATCAGTTCTCAGCAACGACAAGAAGCTGTGACAGACATGTCTAAGACTGCTTCACCAGAAACTCTGAACATCGCCGGAGACTTGTTCGAGATTGTTGGCCGGGTTTGTTTGCATACAACTCGCTTCGGCAACCAAAACTTGCCCAGTTCTCAGATCGAATTCAAGAAGGACGGGGTGCGTGTCGATATCACACTTCTGATGGGAGATGCGGGGGATCAAGACTCAGGGCCTAGTCCCCAATCGAAAAGCCCTGCACCACCGTTAGAGGACATGTTGCAGGCGTATGTAGATCGCGCGTTGAAGAATCCTGGAACGTACAAGATCAGCATCTCTCGCGATGAAGATTCGACGAGGATGTCTATCCAGCATACAAGCATGGAATGATTTCCAATGGGCCGGATATAGGGAGATTTGACGGAGAAGGCTTGCGATGATTATCCTTCACGTCTTTGTCGATAGTTCTTTCATTGTACCTCAGGATGGCGTTAGATATCCTTTCAAAACCATTCATAATAAGAATATGTTTTGCGCCTGACTCTCGGTATCTTCCCCACAATATGACCACGTGGTGCATCTATCATGCAGTAGCTGCGCCGTAAGGTACCATGCATCGGAGGGTCATGCTTTCTCCGTCATGTATCAATGTCACTTAATTTTGCCGCGCGGTAATCGTGACTGTGCATACAGAGCGGTTGTCAAGGTCGCTTTCGTGGAGGAAACGTCAAGCGCCTCAGAATAGCTGTAAGTGATGGGGTACGAGCCATTGCCAACATAATATTAGCTAGTGATTAACTGTTGGGTCTACCTCTATCGATTAATCCTTGTTCGTGAGACCTTGGAAATTCAGTTTAGATGACCCTCATCGTGACCAAGGGAGTCTGGATTTAGCCTGTGTAATCATCTGACTTGGACCGAGCACGGCGTTCTATTAGCAGACCTTAGTTGACCTTCAGTCACTTCGATCCGTGCTTCTAGCAGGATCTTAATGTGACAGTAGGCGTCGCGTTGTATGCTCAGTCGTACTGTTCGAGGGCAGCAGGGCCGTACATAAACATTCTTCAAACTGTTAACGTTATGGACCCTAAAAACTTCACCTCTCAAACTCTTCTAGAGCAGTATCATCGAAAGACGTGTTGGAGTGACAGTCTCTGTACACTGTCTTCGACGCAGTTACATCGGATTTACATCTCGGGACGTTCTTAAAAAATTGTATAAGCTCATCTTAGGGTTCAAGAACGATGTGCGACGTGCAATTAGAAGCGACTTC
Organism: Aureobasidium sp. EXF-3400; assembly: GCA_024195585.1. Taxonomy (NCBI): domain Eukaryota; kingdom Fungi; phylum Ascomycota; class Dothideomycetes; order Dothideales; family Saccotheciaceae; genus Aureobasidium; species Aureobasidium sp. EXF-3400. Next base: position 23,976 of record SWBL01000529.1, read on the forward strand.
TTGTTACGTCCAGTATTCCATTCGGGCGGTCTCACTCATTGATACCAAAAGTCTAGAACGTCTGTGCACGCAGCCTAAAGACTGCGACCACGATCAAGCTGTAGTTGTCGCTATCGGTAAACATAGAAGTGCCATTTCGTGTTCTGTCCTCGTGTTTCTATCTTTACCTTCTTGGCCGCCGTGTATCGATCGTTTTGACACGATGAGTCGCTCCATCCGATCTTTACACTAACCAAGACGTCCTGTAATGTTACTAATCTTACCGACCTGGCTAAGAAGGG
>SWBL01000530.1:0-24146 GCA_024195585.1 Aureobasidium sp. EXF-3400
TCCGACGGCGTGGTCAGCCAGTCAGCCGCCAGAGGTGAGACGGTGTCGTGCCGAGCCTGAGCTTCCGGCCCAACTTGAAACCCCCGTCTGCTGTGGGGGCATGTGCAGTTGGTGTTTTGGTAAAGGATCTAGAGATTGGGAAATGCTTTGGGGTGATACACCGCAAGAAATGACGAGCCCAAGGGGATGCCATCCGCCCCGATGGCATGCACGAGCTTGCGCTGTAGAACCTTGCGATCCACGGCTCCAGCCTGCACCTAACCCTGGCGCCCTTTGATCTCGTTTCTGTTAGCTAGTAGTTGCTGTCTCTTGCCCTTTCCCACAGAGCAGGTTGCTAGCACTAGCCCGGGAGCCATCCGAGACTTGCGCAGCTTGCCGCTGCTGATGACTTCTCTGCACCCGTCTCTCTGGGAAAATCGACTGCGTGTGTCCTTAAAGTGCCTTTGCCCCGCCCCGCCGCCCACGCTCCCCGAGCCTTGTTGTCGTTACTACTGCTGCGACTACTGCCACTGCCTGCTGTCGCTGCTTTTTAAGCTGCTGCTAACTCAATCGTCGCCTGTCCACACCCCGAATCGCGTCACTCTTCTTCTCTTGGCCCTCTTTCTCAGATTGCACTTGCTTGTAGCCGCCCGCGCGCCGTCTCCGCTGCCATTGGGTATCATGTGCTGTGGCTTTTCCTGATAATGTCTAGAATAGCAGTCGCATCTCTAGTTGCCCCTCAAGAAGTGCTGTGCGTAACCCATTCCCACTCTCTTCTAGCCTCAACGCATTCCCGCCAACTCATCCACTCCGTCGTTCTTACATCCAACGGCCTCGCAGTCTCTTACCCTTTATTCTCACAGGTCCGTCTCTGTAAGAGCACCGATGCAGCAAGAATGGTATGAAGAAAATGGACGCTGGTACCATGCATGGCAGAAGGGTCTATACATGTACCCGCATGACGAGGTGAGCCGCTCTCTTAAACTTTTGCCCGTCCACGCATTGGCATGTCGTTCCCACATGCTGACATTCAATCTAAGGAGGAACGCCATCGCATGGATGTTTACCACAATCTGTTCTACGACAAAGCTGGATTGAGTCTGCACTCGGCGAGGCTGATCCCAGAGGTCGCTCATCGTCCTCGAATCATGGATCTTGGCTGCGGGACTGGCTTCTGGGCGATTGATATGGGCGAGTAGGTGTATATCGCTGACGGACTGTGACGAGTTTGAGCTGACACGCTGCTCAATAGGCAATACCCAGAGGGAGAGGTAATGATTTTGTGACTAGAGTGTCGAACCCGATTACTGACCAAGTCTTGTCAGGTCCTCGGATTAGATCTTGCCAACCTCCAACCTGCTCAGATCCCACCCAATGTCCGGTTCCAGATACCTTTCAATTTCGAAACTCCTTATTGGAGTCTGGGCCAAGACTCGTGGGACCTGATTCATATGCAGATGTTATGTGGTAGTGTTTCGAGCTGGCCGAATCTCTACGCCAAAGTCTTCTCGTGAGCCTTTTGAGAACCAATACATTTACCAGGCTGACGAAGCTAGGCACCTCCGACCTGGTTTTGGATGTATTGAGCAACTCGAAATAGATTTTCAGCCTCGTTGTGACGACGGTACACTGCCTCCTAACTCATATCTCAGGCAATGGTATGATTACCTGGCACAGGCTACGGATCAGACACCGAAGACCATCCGCTATTCGCACAACACTCGGCAAGCACTGTCGCAAGCCGGATTTACCGACATCTCAGAACGAGTCATCAAAGCACCATACCGGGCATGGTCGACTGACCCCACTGCTTTCAACATCGGCAACTTCCACCAAACTGCGCTGGATCTCTGTTTTGGCCTTGAAGCCTTGAGTCTAGGCCCATTCTCCCGTGTGTTTGGCTGGAGCAAGCAAGAGATTGACGGTTTCCTTGGCTGCGTACGAGCGGAGGTCCGCAACCGTTCGATTCATGCATACACAAACATGTGAGCGACGCTGAATTATATCTCCATAACTCAGCGGCTTTTTACTGACCTTGCTACAGCCATGTGTGGACGGCAAGAAGACCACTTGCGAGATAAAGCGCCAACTCGCGAATCATCACTTTGTCTGCGGTCCAAAGATTAACACCATCTCTCCTCTACGAACAGATTGCTTTGACCACACGCATACACTCTATCGCTTGATGAAAAGCCGGATTTGTTCTTCAAGACGTTTCAACTTCACTTATTGGTCCTCGGACGGCATTATGATCTGCCCATCGCGATTTATGGCGATGACTTTTTTTTTTTTTTCTCGTCGCCTCTTTTCTTGCACTTGTCTCGGATCAAGTGGTGATCTGAAGCGACCCATTTTGATGTTTGGGAAGGATTCACTGGGCGTTCTTCGCAAGGCCTGCTTTTCGATGGTGAAAAGCGAGCTTTGAGTTTAGCATGGCGTTATTTGGCTTCAAAACTTTGACTAAGGATGGTACATCTCTACTCATATTTCGGCGGCATCATCAACACTGGGCGTTTTTTCGGCTTGAGAAAATCTTTGGGTGGTTGCAGTTTTGCTTTGGAGCGGTCGCGAGAGCATGGACGAACGACCCTCAAGGGTGTGCGTGTGTGTGTGTGTGTGTGTGTGTGTGTGTGTGAGTCTGGATGAGTAAACAGAAAGTTAGGCTTATTAGCGATCTACCACGGCTTGTCGATCGAACAATATATTCATTAACTTGGTCAGTCAAAATCGCCGACGGACGAAGTTTTGCAGAAGACTTTGGCCAAAGAGTTTGGTTTGTGAAGATTGCTGCCCTGCATGAAGCATTCTCATGCTCGTGCAACAGCGAGTCGAAATTTGGTTGCACAAATCTGGAAAGAGCACACAAATCTGGAAAGAGCAATCAATGATGTCGTCAGGCACCGGTCGCGCGTCAACAACGCGTCCTCCTCCACAAGTTTCATCTTCGTGGGCTTTTGCAGCCATCAGTGGCGAACCTGGTCAATCGCTGGACAATAAAATCCGATCGAACACAGAATGTACAAGCCTTTCAAATCGCCGTTGCTCACAAGGCCACCTGGGTCGACTCCGCAACAAGTTCAGGAACCTACATCCGAACGACCAACAAAACGATTGAAAGTATCGCCACAGCAGCCAGAACATGATGGAAACTCTTCAGATACTGTCTGTGAGTCGCCAGAAAGGCCATCTGATGACCCTGCGGATGCCAGATTCTCGGTTCTTTGGCGCAAGATAACCAACAAAAAGAATAAAATCTGGGATGGAGACGGCATTCTCATCATTTCGCAAGGATATGCCAACCTCAAAGACTCGGACGGAAAGGATATTGGCAGGACGGTGTGCAAAACGCCATTGCTTCCAGGATCTACACTCAGCATGAGTGGCAAGGAAATTGAGATAGACTCGCGCATCTCTAGAGAAGAAGCCAGGTCAATGTTGCCTCAGAAGAAACCACTAAAGCCAACTACTACCAAAACCAGCATTGTTACACGACCATCTGTGCCTGTTGCCCGGACACCACTCAGGCCTGTTCAGACGCAGACGAAGCCAACCAGTATGCTCGGCAAGGCTGCAGCTGCCTTCAACTCGGCTCCAAAGGTTGAAGCACCACCACGGGCTGTCAGCATGCTCACCAAGCCCACCGCCGCGTTCAAAAGTCCAATGATTGACAAAACTGGCGTCCCTCTCTCGCGTTCAAAGTCAGACGGCAAGACCGTTTGTCTTCCCCGTCATGACCCTAACGAACCAAATGCGCTCGTTATGAAAAGACCAAAACATGCACCAGATGGAAAGCATATTGTTGATGTAGTTGTCGATCCAAATCTGACCAAGCACCTCAGAGATCACCAACGTGCTGGTGTGGCCTTCTTGTACGAGTGTATCATGGGTATGCGACCTTTCGACGGCGAGGGTGCTATCTTAGCAGACGAGATGGGTTTGGGCAAAACCTTGCAGACCATTGCTTTGATCTGGACTCTGCTCAAGCAAAACCCGATCTACGAGGACGGTCCTGTGATCAAAAAGGCTTTGATCGTCTGCCCTGTCACGCTCATCAACAACTGGCGCAAGGAATTTAAGAAATGGCTGGGCAATGAGAAAGTGGGCGTTATGGTTGCCGAGAACAACAAGACCAGGCTCAGTGATTTTACCAAGGGCAAAAGTTACAACATTTTGATCATCGGTTACGAGAAGCTTCGCAATGTTCAGGAAGAACTGCAACAGGGGCTCGGTGTAGACATCGTCATCGCTGATGAAGGTCATAGACTCAAGACGGCCAACAACAAGTCAGCCGCGGCCATCAAATCTTTGAACACTGAGAGAAGAATCATCCTGTCTGGTACGCCCATCCAGAACGATCTCAGCGAATTCTTTACCATGGTCGATTTTGTGAATCCTGGGTTGCTGAAGACATATTCATCCTTCAAGAAACAGTACGAGACCCCCATCCTCAAGAGCAGAACGCCAGGTGCAACTGCCAAGGACATTGAAAAGGGTCAGACTTGCAGTGAAGAGCTTGCATCGATTACTGGTCAATTCATTCTTCGACGCACTGCAGAGATCTTGTCGAAGTATTTGCCTCCAAAAACCGAGTACGTGGTGTACTGCCGACCAACTCGGGTGCAGAAGGACGTGTACGAGGCCGTTGTTAGCACCGGGGTCTTGAACCAGGTACTCAAAAGTAACGAAGCAGCTTTCCAGATGATCAACATATTGAAAAAGCTCTGCAACAGTCCGTCGCTACTCAAGAACCCATCGGAAGGCGAAGAGGGAACAGTAAATTCGCTGCTAGCCAAAGTTCCTGCATCGGATCTCAAGGCTGCAGGTGGCAGTAGCAAGTTACAAGTTTTGGATGACCTTCTTCACTTCGTTCACACGATGACGCAGGAGAAGATTGTGGTGGTTTCCAACTACACGGCTACTCTGGACATGATCGGCAAATTGTTGACTGCCCTCGAGTATTCTTTTCTTCGCCTTGACGGCTCGACACCTGCAAACCAGCGTCAAGGACTGGTTGACAAGTTCAATCGTACTTCAGCCAACAACTGCTTCGTCTTTCTACTCTCTGCGAAGGCCGGAGGAGTTGGTCTGAATCTTATCGGTGCCAGTCGCCTTGTTCTCTTTGATATTGACTGGAACCCAGCAACGGACCTCCAAGCTATGGGTCGTGTGCATCGCGATGGTCAGAAACATCCGGTGCACATCTACCGCTTCTTGACCAAGGGCGCACTAGAGGAGAAGATCTTCCAGCGGCAACTCACGAAACAAGGATTGGCCGACTCGATTGTGGACAACAAGGCGAATGCCTCTAGTTTCACGCCCGAAGAACTCCGAGATCTATTCACCTTAGACTCGCGCGAGGGGTGCCAGACCCACGAACTTATGGGCTGTGACTGCCCCTGCGATGGCTCGGTCCCCATCTCTGGCTCGTCGTCATCGCCAACCACCGCCTCAGCTTCGGGAGCAGAAGATGAGGAAGGTGACGAGGCAGAAGATGAAGAAGAAATGCCCGCTCTACCCTCATTCCTCCGCTCTTCCCAGATCGACCCAGAAACCCAAGAACGCCTGCGCCGCCAACACCACTCCCTCCTTCACGAACGTCTATCTCCCAAAAAGAAAGGCAGTGGCAGCACTAAAGACGACAAAGTAGCCATGGCATCACTGATGCAGTTCTCTCACCTGGACGCCGTAAAACTCAGACACGAGATTGCACAAGGCAATGGCGAAGTTGACGGCGAGGAAGAAGATGGCATTGTGGCAGTCAAAGAGAAGGCGGAGGATGCGGTGCAAGATGTCATCTTGAGAGCGTTGGTCACGGCAGAGAAGTCGAGGATCGACTTTGTGTTTGCTAAGACGAGTGGTTAGAAGTTTTTCTGAGCATTTGTTTGTTGTTGCTTGCATTGGGTGGGTGTCTTTTTTCTTGCTTTTAGGTGTTTTTTTTTTTCTTTGCTGCCGGGCATGGGTGTTTGAGCAGGAGGATGGCTAAGGTGGATAGGGGTGGTTACTTTTGCTTTTGAAAGCTTTGCATCGTTTTTCGCACCTTTTCTGCATTTTTGCTTTATAGAGCAAGAGATGCTCGGTCTGATCGCAATGAAGAATTATGGCCACAGCGGTGGCTACCACACGGTGTGAATAATACCAGGAAGGGGAAGACAATGCTTGATTTGTTCTATGCTCATTAAAGCATTGCATCGAACAGAACGCCCTCGCTGGCTGATTGTTATATCACGCTACATGCATAAAAAAAAGAAGTCACTGATTCCACGCCCCCGAAGGAAAAACACTGCGATGATTGACTTTTCACCAGTCTGCGGTGAGATTGCTGACTTGTTGAGCTCTCTGCTCCTCACGCGACAAGGCAGGTTCTGAAGTGGCAGGCTGCTCTTCTGCACTATGATCCTGTGTCGCCGTTTTTCTTTCCCTGATTTCTTGGTCTCCACCAGAGACATCATTGCCAGTGGCTGTGGCTGTGGTAATAGACGGTCCTTCTGTTGTGGTGACTGGGTCGCTATCTCCTGCACTCGTGGGCTCTCCTTGAGCGGCGGATTGGTCGGCTTCCAGTTGTCTTTGACGCTCTGCTTCTGCTGCCTGTCGCTCTCCTTCCTCGCGTCTTTGTCTCTCCTCGGCTTCTCTTCTTGCAGTGACGGTGCGCTCGCCAACTCCAGGCCATAGTGATGCAATCAACAGAGCGAGTAGGCGTTCAGCGGGTCGCAGAGCTTGTCTGACTACACCGTGGTCTCGTTGCTGTTGCTCTTGTCCAGGTAGTCCAACAACTGCTTCCCACCATGATCGAACTGCATCTCTGACTGTGTTGCCGATGCCACCAGCATTAACAGCCCAGAAGACAATTCCAATGGCAAGAAGAGCCAAGGGTCTTCGCCATCCCTGACCTGTGCCTAGTAGGATCCATGCGAAGAACAAGAGACGAAGCAACATCCAGCCCTGGGCCAAGAGCGGCTGCCATGGTGCGAGAGCATTGAATTCCTGGTTCTCTGCACCTCCCTGGTTCATTTGTTGTACGATCTGTTGTGCAATTTGTTCTGGTGGTTGTTGAGGATTAATGGCAACAGGAGGTGGATGAATGCCTGGTGGTGGCGCCGCGACTTGAGCAGCAGGTGTGTGAGGTCGTGTGTGGGCCAAGAGCGGATTGGGTACGCTGGGAGTACCAGGGAGAGGAGTGTGTGGTAAGCTTGCAGTATATGTGCCTTGTGGTGAGAACAGAAGAGCTTGTGGGCCGGTTGGTGATGACAGCAGGTAGACTGTAGGCGAAGCTGGATTGAATTGCTGCATTTGTGGTTGAGCAGCTTGATGAAACAGGTTGTGGATGGGCGGGAAGCCAGGTAGAGGCATCTGACCCATAGGCATAGCATGGGGACCGAGAGGCATAGGTACAGCGATGGTGCTCTGGTTGATTGTTATAGTAGCGGTTCGCTGATGTGGTTGTTGGTGGGGTGGTTGCGGGTGGGCGTGGGCGTTTGAATGATGGTGGTGGTGATGGATATGTGGATGAGCATGCTGGTGAGCGAAGGTAGGCGGAGTGTGTGGAGCGCTTTGAGGAGGAGTATGTCTCGGCATGGCGGGTAGAGGGAATTGGGGACGGTGCTCGTGGAGCTGTCTGAGTTGTTGTTGTTGGCGCTCCATGAGGTGGTGCAGCAGGCCAGGCGAGGGTGCATGTGCATGCTGAATAGGTGGAGTAGGAGCAGCAGGGTGTGGCGGGTTGGCAGTATCACCTTGGGATGGCGGGACAAAGGCAGCGCCTGGTCGCATCAATGGATGGTTCGCGGCGCCTGGTGGAAGGACGTTTGGTGGTTGTTGTGGAGAGCCTGCTGGGGCATTCTGAGAAGGCCAGTTTGCAAAGAGTGGTTGGCGAGTAGCTGGCGTTTCCATTGGCGTGGGAGGGGCGCGGACAACGAGATGTACTGTGAAGGGCGTGGTTTGGGTCATGGCGGCTTCTCCAAACAGGTGTCCCAGTGTCTCGTCGTCGTTAGCCAAGAGGCGACCATAGTGGATGAGTCTCATGCGATCGGGCGTAGGGTTAGAGGGCAGCATGTCGGTCAACTTGGACTTCAAGGCGCCTATGGTGGTGTCGATGGGCACATCAGCCATGTCGAGGCCCTGGCCCAGCTCGACGGCGGGCGAGAGGATGCGAAGCGAGAGAGTGCGCGTCGGTTGTGCCATGTTGTCGTGGTCGTGGCCGTGGCCGAGATGGTGGTCGACGCCGAGACTGCGAGACTGGCCGAAGGTAGACAAGGACAAGGACAAGGACAAGGACAAGTTCGGCGCATGTGAAAGTGTGTCAAGCTGGCCGTTCAGCCCTACCGACGGCTACGTCAATTCGGGAAGGATCCGAATCTGGGGCGGGGTCCCTCTTGCCTATAGCTGATGTCACTCAATTTTCCCTGTAGCTTCTTGTCACATCGTCCAACATGTCGTCCACCCAAGTGCTACGGCATAGAGCCCTGGCCAATACCCATACGCCTCGACTAAGACCTTTTCATCGATTGAGACACCAACCCTCCCGAGCATTCTCATCCTCTCGCTCCTCGCACGCTCCATTTGGTACACGCCTTCGAAATGCCCTTCGCGATACGAAAGTCGTCTGGAAGCCCATTCCCATCGGTCTCGGTGTCGCCTTCCTAGGAGCCTTCCAGTTCTACCGTACCCAGGCTCGTCAATCCGAACAAGAGAAGGCTCGCCAGCAGGCCGAACTCGAAGATGGAGGAAGTGTACCAAAGAGACAGCGCATAAGACCCTCGGGTCCCTGGCAGGTCCAGATCATGTCTACACTGCCCCTCAAGGCCATGTCTCGTCTCTGGGGTCGCTTCAACGAGCTCGAGATTCCCTACTACCTCCGCGTGCCAGGCTTCAAGCTGTACGGTTGGATTTTTGGTGTCAACTTTGACGAGATCAACGAGCCCGATCTTCACGTCTTTCCCAACTTGGCTTCTTTCTTCTATCGCACTCTCAAGCCTGGCGTTCGTCCTCTAGATCCGAATCCCAATGCTCTCCTCAGTCCTGCAGATGGCAAAGTCATTCAGTTCGGTACCATCGATAACGGCGAGGTCGAACAAGTGAAGGGCGTAACCTACTCTCTCGACGCTCTCCTCGGCTCGCAGAAGCCCACTCGCGCTACTCCAAACCCACAACCCAGCAAAGATCGCTCCAAGTCGGCAGATCAAGAGATCATTCGTGCAGATGAAGAATTCGCCCAAGTGAATGGCATCTCCTACACCCTACCCAACCTGTTCTCTGGCGCCAAGAGCAAAGACACTCCTAAGACTGCCGCCGAAGATCAGTCCACACCTGCAAGGGCTAGTTCCGAACAAGAAGTCCGCGACACGCTTGCTCTAGGCGACGGCGGCGGCGCACAAGACAGCTGGTGGCAACCCGTCTCGACCGCTGCTAGACCTACAGCCCTCTACTACGCAGTCATCTACCTCGCTCCTGGAGACTACCACCGTTTCCACTCTCCTTGCTCCTGGGTCGTCGAATCCCGCCGTCACTTTGCCGGTGAACTCTACTCCGTATCTCCCTACCTTCAACGCACTCTCCCCGGTCTCTTCACCTTGAATGAACGCGTTGTCCTCCTCGGTCGCTGGCGCTATGGCTTCTTCTCATACACCCCCGTGGGTGCTACAAACGTCGGCTCCATCAAAATCAACTTTGACAAGGAACTACGCACAAACTCGCTGACTACTGATACCGCCGCCGACCGTGCAGCAGCCGCCGCCGCAGCAAACAACCAGCCCTACTCTGGATTCACAGAGGCCACTTATGCCAATGCCTCCCCTCTGTTGCACGGCCAACCCCTGCAGCGCGGTGAGGAGATGGGTGGTTTCCAGTTAGGCAGTACTATTGTATTGGTCTTTGAAGCTCCTAAGGGTAGAAGACCTTCGTTTGATGAAGGCTGGGGTGAGACTGCAGGCACTTCAGAAGACAGAAAGGGTGGTTGGAGGTGGAATATTAAGCCTGGACAGTATGTACAGGTCGGCCAGGCGATTGGCTGGGTTCGCGATGAATGATTGATTGTAAGACTTGATTTTTCTTGCTCGGGTCACTTTTTCCACCATCTAAAGATGCTCGTTTGTAAGCATCATGAGTGTTTTTGATACCACTCTTGTATAAATGATTTTCTTTTTGTCAATTCCTCAGATATGTACATTTATTTTTGTGTCCGGTGGCCGCGAGAGGAAAAATTATAGATCAAGAATCAGAAAAGGCAGAGAAGCAAGAGCATTTCAAGCGAGGGAAATCCAGAGAGCTTATTGGAAGCGCTGTCATCTTAGAAAGAAAAAAACCAATGTGCTATAACCATTGCTCTTCAATACTACATAAATATCTATCTAACTTCATATGCAGATTGGAAATGTCCCGAATGGTAAATTACGACCAAAAGAAAGCAATCCTGGAGAAGTGACGATGTGCAGTCGTACTCAAAGACCTTCGGAAATATTGTTCTTGTCCGTTACTGACCTTCTCTCCTCCTAAAAGAAAGAAAGAAGACGGTATCCAGCTCGAAACTTTTTGATTGGAGAAAAGCAAAAGGTTGAGCGAGGCAGAGGACGTTTTGTTGTTGTGCTATTCAAAGGAAGAGGGGTGTTGGAAGGAAGGGTAGCTAAAGGGCAGGCAGGTTTGAGAGGCTGATGTAGCTATCGGAGGCAACATGCCATGCGAATGTGGCTTGCTCTACTGCTCAGTGCCTGTGGTGAACAGCGACAGCAAGGAAAGTGAGTAGAGGCATACATAGCATTCGATAGGGTGGATGCATATCCTCAACTCTCCAAGAGCATGAGCAAGAATCGATATCAGTCGAATCTCGCATCAAATCCATTGCAAGATGATCCCAAAGACTTGCCATACCTCTAAAGAGTGAAAAGACAATCTTGGACGAGGAGAGGAAAAGCAGTCAACCAGCTCCCCTAACTTACCTGCAAAGGGATGCGAACAAAGACTTGCAATGCTGAGAGTCTTTCGAGAAGCTCGTTCATCGTAAAAGACCAAAGAGAGTTGACTTTTTTCTTCCCCAAATGTCAACAGAGAGAGAAACCAGACCTTTGCCAAGCTGCAAACTTGCCCAAACATGGAGCTTCGTCTCGTTGGCGAGTCGTCGCTCCATCGCACCTTCTTTGAGACAAACATAAAAGCCCTAAGTTAGTTCGCAGCTTCTTTTTCGCACCAACCCAACCTCCTCCAAGGAAAACCCTGGTTCTGTTGATGAAGGTAGCAATAGCATGTCACTCATGCAATGGGGGATCGAGCGATGAGGGACTTGGGTTGGGGCCGTGTCTGCAAAGACGGTAGAAATGGGCTTTTGTGGAAGGCATGTCTGCATGAACATGTCAAGGGAGGAACAAAAAGAAGATGTCAAGATTTTCAAAAACAGCGTTCGGGGCGGTGAGGAGGGAAAGGGACTCCGGTATTTCCCGTGAGCTTGAGCTTGAGCTTGCTTGTCCATTTGCTCTTTTCTTCACTGTCTGGCGGCGGTGCGGAAAGAGCTCCGTGGCTGCTACTTGCGCAAGAGTGCATTTGGGCATGTAAACAAATAGACCATGTCGAACATCTTCTATACCAACGAGGACTTGCTAAGGACAATTATGCCAATGCCTAGTATAGAGGGGCGGTTGGTTCTAAGTTCAATCTCACTGGTGAACCGCTGTAGACACGTTACCTTCCCAGCTTCCACATACGACACTGTGACATCCTCTTAGCCGTCCACGCTCCAATCTTGTCATGTCCGTCAAGATGGAGCCGGCGTGCTAATAGTTCATATCGCAAAGTCTATCGGCCAGTCCGAACAACTCTAAAATGGGTGCGAACCTTCTTGTTGTATTGATATTATTGCCGGGTCGTATCTCGCTCTTCTCATATTCAAGCCCTCTAGACGAACAGAAACATCAAATGAACTAGACAATAAGATCTACATGTGAGGATCCGAACACGCAAGCAACGAAACTCAAAATTTCGACTTTTGAACATCACGACCTGGGCCGCTCAACGAATATGCCGGCCGTACAGAAAAGGGAAGCTGAATAGAGATCGTCATATCGTTTCCCCAAAACACGAAACGGCTTTACAGCATGAGGAAAGAGATGGACATTCAAAGCGACAACCGTGATCTTCGTAGTAGTGAACAATGCGTTTTAACCGGCAAGCCAATCAAACCAAGCTGAAGCAAACAAGAAAACTCCCGCCCCATTCCCAGCCTCCTTTGGGATATTTACCTTTCTCCTCGGGCTATGCATTCGCTTTGAAGAAAGAAATGACAAAATCGATAACGAGAAATGCGTGTATGTCATAAGCGTCCCTGGTCGTCTAAATAATATCTTTTATGCTGATGCGAGAGCTGGTGCCTGCTGGTGTTGGAGCATTGGATGGCCCTGCATTGCCCGGCGCGGGGGTCATGAGCGGTGTAGGCGCTCTGGGTGATTGGAAGTATGGCGCGGATGGCGCTTGTTGTTGAGGCTGAGCGTACTGTGGTGGCATGTGCTGTGCTGCATACTGCGGTGGTGGAGGAGGAGGATGTTGTTGTTGTTGCTGTTGCGACTGTTGCTGCTGCTGTGGCTGTGGGAGAATCTGCGACTGTGGAGGCGGCGGACCTTGTTGCTGCTGCATGCTGCGATGCTGTTCTTGTTCGAGTTGAGATAGAATGTCCATCACGCGGTTCCATCCATTCCATTCCGGCTCTTCTCCTATGGACTGATCATATGCGCTGGTTGCTCCTTCGGCAGCAGTGGCAGTGTGATCCAATGTTCTCTGCAACACCTCGCCTCCAGTCCAAGCCCAAGCGGTCTCGTGAGAGCCCTGCATATCAGCGCTGGCGTAGGCCAGCATCTCTTCGTCTACTTCCAGCATTTCGAGACTACCTTTGCCGTTTTGAATGCGCTCCACCAGACAATCCAAGAAGAAGAAGATGTAGCGTCCGCAGGCCGAGTTAACTATCGCACGAGTGCCGATCGCGCTCAGCGGCATTACGCAGACTATAGCAGTCGCATAATCTCCGCAGAGGGCGGCCACAAGAGTGCAACGCCAAAAGTGGAAGACGAGGAAGAAAGGTGAGCTGTCGGCCATCCGTGCATTCCACTCAGAATTTGGGCGTAAAGGCTGAGCTGAGTAACGAGGTGGACCTGGAGAGGTCTGAATAGAGCGTTGTAGGTAGACAGCTGTATCTTTGGCGACAGAAAGGCAACGGTAGAGGGCGTCCTTGCGCTCCTGAGGGCGACAGGCAGGAGCCAGGTTGTGGCGGTACAGGTGGAAGCGGGCGATCTGCAGCAAGAATACAGCACTGAAGTATACAGGGTCGAGCGGAGCGTTCGAGTGGATCGGGTACGGATCGGGCCAGGAACCCATGATGGAGCGGAAGTGTTCGTCGTAGGCGTTCAAGGTCGAAGCGGTAACGGTTCGAGACTTCAGTGTCTTCTTCAGTGGATATATGATGCGCACAACAGGAACAAAAACGATTAGTGAGCTTGGACGAGCACCTGAGTTGCCGAGTCCAGGTCCTATGCTTGAATCGTCAATAGGTGTAGGTTCGCTGACGTCAACATCACTGTCATCAATGATGGGTACCTGACCGAGTTCGAGAGAGAGGATTCTATCCCAGTTGTAGACAGACCACCAGAGACGAGTTTGCATCTCGGCCTCGAACTGCGGTAGCTGACCGTGCTCTCGATGTAGGCCCAATAACTGAGCAAATCTCACTCCCGAACCGAGCCAGAACCAACTTGCTGCTTTGCGGTTCATGTTTGAGAAGCAAATACTTAGAAGCAGGGACGTGCGCACATGATCAGGCGAGATATCATCATCCACCGACTTTGTGCAGTACTTGGCCACCTCGGCGAACTTTATGCATTCAGACTCGGGATGCGTAGACCCTCTGGCATCTTGTATGCTACAGCCACATGCGAGGACTGCGAAGAAGAGAGCTTTCCAGATCTGGCGCAGCCCTTGAAAGGTTCCTCTTCTGTACAGCTGCTCGCATTCGTCGATAAAGGTGGGCCAATGGAGGAAGGGGCAGAGCGGCTGCAGAACGGTGTGGTAGTTCTGCAAGAGATTGTCTACCATCTGCTTGGGCGGCAGCGGCGTGGATGAATCGGCGCACTGGACTTGCACGGTAGGTTTGCTGTAGGGATGTGGTGGCTTGAAGATACCCTGGCTGAACTTGCGGAGGTTCGCTCTCACGCCATCGAAACTGTTCATGGCAAGCGGACGTCCATTTCTTTGCTTGCTAGGAGTGAAATCGGGTGGTCCCGAGACACTGGTCGATGGAGGTGCTGCAGATGCACCTGCGGTTGCGCCGCCTTGATCGCTGAGCATGTTGCGTAATTGTCGGTTCTCCTGTCGGGTTTCCTCGAGCTGGCGTTCGAGATCTTGAGCATGCCTAGTGCTTGTTAGCTTCAGCTTAAACTGCCAAGGGCAATCGTCTCACTTCATCGAGGACATGCGTCGGTTGGTTTCCTTGGTGAATTGACATTTGACGCTCCTGCTTGAGCATTCGGTGCAGCTGGACGTGTCGGTAGCATCACACTGCTGGCGTGTTAGTACTAAGTTCCGGGTGCCACGTGCTCCAGCTCTCGAGACCTACTTTGACTTTACGTTCGCGACACGCGTCACAGCTGGGGTCTTTACGGCGCTGGCGATATGCTCTCTTGTGTGCGGAGAGCATAGCAGCAGAATGATGCCTGGGTGACATGCCAGGCGCACCCATGTTAGGATCATGCATCATCATAGCCTCAGGCATACCGCCAGCAACAGGCGCGTTAGGAGCTGGGGGCATGGCGTAAGCAGAAGGATAGGGCGCTGGCGGAAGCGATGTTTGCATGGACATCTGCGGAGGTGGTCCAGACGTTACAGCAGGATGGAAAGGTCCAGGATTAGTGCCGGGACCAGAATGAGGAGGACCAGGCATGGCATAATTCATGGGAGATGGTTGCATAGGGCCACTGTGGTGGGTTACGGTAGGCGAGGCTCCATTGCCAACGTACTGGGGTTGATGGGGATAATGCTCGGGTTGCTGGCTGACCGGCCTCCGCCCATCATTAACCATGGCGGCCTCGGGAGCCAGATGCTTCTGGTCGTTCATCAGGCTCGGCGACCAGTGGCAAGAAGGTCAAATGGGTTCCAAAAGTGTGTAGAAGGTCAAGGACAGGCCAATTTCATGCTCGACTCGAGAAGTGGCCAAAAAGTGACGTGTGGCAGGAAGCCCGAATCTTGAGACGACGCAACACAGAAGGAGCGATCACGTCCCAATACCGGTTGGAGCACTATAATACACACCGCCACTCGCCGAAGGAGACAATAAAAAGCGGGAGCAGGGCGGATTGCACGACGCGATGGGTTGCCGAGTTCGCGATTGACAAGGCGGGAGGAAGCTTTGATGAGGAAGGTGTCGGGGAAGGTGGAGGAGGGAAGTGCGCAAACACGCGGAACGCTGTAGGTAAAAAGAGAGAAGGAGGGTTCGCTCAAAAGAGATGCCACCAAGCCGTCGAGACGAAAAAGCCACACAGCGACAGACTTAAGACGTCAGCGCGACATCCGAACAAGGCATAAATGGGAGAATTGGGTTGCTCGACAAACCTCAAAAGATTATTATTATTATTCAGAGGCAGGTTCAGCACAGGCCCTCCCGCCGCGCTCCCTTTCGCATGGCCATGCGGCCGCCGCCAACGTGCACGGCGGCGGCTAATCTCGCCTTGCTGTAGTTCTCTTTGCATGCATAGTTCGGCTGCTTCAGCACTTGTGCACCTCGATGGCCCAGTGTGGGTTATCTACTCTTCTTGTTTTGCTGTGCCCATGCCATTCTTGCCCTCTCGATACGACCTGAGCGTCTCCGCGGCCGCGCACCGCTCCTGTCCGCCTTTATCTGCTCCATGCGTGTCAGAGACTGTCTCTTGGGCTTACCGGCACAGTGGCACAGCTTCTACCACTAGAATCACTCAAAAGTCTAAACCCTAGATTTCGTACCGTTTGCTCAATGACAACTGCCGCTACCATGCTTCCCGCCTCGTAGTGCACACTTGGCGTGGGTGATGACATCCAACAAGAATCGACCATCGTGATGGAATGAGCTACGAGTACGCAGCTCCTTACTGTCCAGTGCGCCCTTGCAGCAGCTGTGAGTGTTGTGTGCATTGCAGATTGTTCAGCCCCCTTTTCCGCTGACCTGATGGCGTCGAGTCAGCATCGACAAATCCTCGTGACATGGCGCTATAAGATTGCTTGCGCTCCTCCAAGACTTCACGGCATGGCAGGAGGTAGAAGCATGCTTGGGATTTGCCTAGCGTTGCCGAATGGCACCTTGGCCGTCTCGTGGCCTATTCGACCATGTCGGGCCTTCATGGAAACCCTGCCTACCTATTTGCATAGCTGACCAATACAAGACCGAGCGCAGCGGCGACTGCCAGTTACCACGTTGCCGCAAACTTGACAAGACAGTGCCGACGGGTTTTGTAAGTTTTCAGGAGAATAATCCATTGTTTCACCAAGCAACGGCCTACTTTGCTCGAGCGACATGATCGTCGCAAATTCGCTTTCTAAGTAAGCTTACTCTTCGCTTTTACGTCTTCGCTCCCTTCCGAAGTACCCTCGTTCCTTGCAGCCTGGAATTCGTCACTCGTCGCTTCGTCACCACTGCTTCGGTTCGCGCAGACTACCGATCGCTCTTCGTGACTGCAGTGGCTTTGCGCGAAGCCAAAGTTTTCCAGCCGCCAATAGGTATATCCCGGCGCTTTGGCTCTGTCCCGTCTTGCGAGTCGCTGCGAAGCCCTACCCACCCTGGAGATGACCGCGTGCGGCACCTTGCATCGGTACACACAGCCGTTCTTTGGGAGACTATGGATCTATCCGTTGTGATCGTCGTCATAGCCTGGGATCGGAACGCAACCTTTGTGTCCCGCTACCTCTGCACCTCATCTAAAAAGCGCAGTCCACCTCTCAACAGGAGGTCGCATCGTAATGGTCGGTAGTTTCACCCGAGCGTCTCTGCCACACAACTCGCTTGTTGACTTGGCCAATTCTCGCTGTTCTGAGCTGAAAGCGTATGACAGCGCCATCAATCCGTGTATCTAACGGCCACCACACTAACCAAAGCATCATTTCCTGCACACCATGTATGTCACCATCGGTCGACTGTCCGAGCGAAAAATTGCGGAGCGACAACCAGATTCCAGTTGTTCGACATGAAAGTGAAGGCTGGGGCCCCCCGCAGCCGGACGTTTACCACGGCACTTGTAGAAGCTTTCTTGCCGAATTGCGAAGCAACAGTGCTTCACAAAACACATGGCCGCCATCACTCTTTGTGGTTCCATGGTTCCATGCCTGGTTCCAGAACGCTACGTGTCTCAAGACCCAATCCTCAGTGTACGCAGTACCGTGAACCAACTAACGTAACTGCTGAGTGTTGACCTCTCTCTCACGTGCGGTCTTGTATCAGATGCATGCTGCTGAGTGATCACTGAGTCGACACTTGCACGTGTGTGTCAAGCCAACCTTCCTATGTAATAACGCTATGGCCGGCTCTGAAGCTTCTGGCGCGGTCCAGAACTTTTGATGTTTGTTTCGCATCTGCGCTCTGATTATTGATCAAGGAGGTATGCGCATCCATTTCTACGAACTCCGAGAATGGAATCATGGAACCATGACTTGAGTATTGTTGTATTTGCATTGTCCTAGTCGAGCATGTTGGCTGCATGATCGTTGGAGCTCAAACTCAGGTTCGCGCCGGCTACCGTTGCAGGCAAGAAGGGTACCTTTGGCTTTGACGACCCTAGATACTCCGACGAATGCAGCTGCTGGCGATGTCTCGCTTGACAAACGACGGAGAATTCACTTTGGACTTGACAGCGTCGAGTGCATGCATGGTGAAAGGATGCGGTCAATCGCGGCTGAGTGAGCCGAGCGAATCGGGCCTTCCGGAACCCTGGCAGTCTCTCCGAAGACCTCGCTTGTCGCTTGCATCGAGCAACATTTGTGTCGCCCACCCGCCGGCCCGTCGGTCAGTAGGATTCAGGTACAAGTACAACTTCTGTCCGAAACATGCCAGTCTAGTCCGAAACCCTACAGGTGAGCTGGTGAAATTCGTTTCAAGGTGATGTTGAGCTTCGATGAGAATGCGTGTATGCATAATTATTTGTACGCTTGGTCAGCCAACACTCGCTGCCTGGAAGGGAGACATATGCTTCCGGTCGGCTCCCGCATCCTCGCTTGCTGGGAGTACAATAGCAAGTTCAAGCCTCCAAGCCTTCTTTTTTAGGGACCCTGGTGGCATCATCGCACAGCTCCGGCCTTCGAGCTCACCGCTGACTTTTCGACACCCTGAGCTGCCGTCAAACGGCTCGTAGAGTTCGTTCCGTCGTAGACCGACAACTGCTAAGACGGTGCACTAGTCAGACCGCTCAGAATTCGCTCGCTGTCCTCTGCCGTTTCGACAGCCAACAGTTCACGTGTTCAGTTCCGCAATGCATCACATGGCTCAGGGCTCAGAAGTTTCTCGTCCCTTGAGCGCCAGGCACATATACCAGCTGCCTACCAGCTCATGGTGTCCTTCCATGAATGTTTCTGACAGATTGTTTGATGATGCATAGTGCTGCCCTCACAATAAACGCTGTCGGAGCCGGCCGAAACGTTCAAGCTCCAGGCCCTGTTGCTCGGCCGTGCTTCGCAACTGGCGAGAAAAAATCAGTAGAGATTTCTTCTAGTTACAAGCAAACATAGATACCGAGTTGTGACAATAAAAGCCCATCTTTCTCGAATAAAAAGCTTTACAAACTTTTTACACACTTCTAGACTTTGTCTTTGTATCCTCGGTTCGCAGGTCGTTATACCAATCGACTATAATCTCGGCTTCTACACATCGGCAGCAACATGTGCAAATCCACTTTCCACTCATTCCTCCAGGAGCTCCCCAAGTGCGAGCATCACATGCACTTGGAAGGCTCCCTCTCTCCTGAAGTTCTGTTCACATTGGCCAAGCGTAACAACATCACTCTCCCCCAAGATGACGCTGCTTTCCAGTCCCCAGAGACTCTTCTGGCACGTTATGATCGCTTTACCTCTCTTGACGATTTCTTGCACTACTATTACATCGGCATGTCTGTTTTGATCTCGGACTCCGACTTTGAGGATTTGGCCATGGACTACTTCCGCCACGCCGCAGCAGATGGTGTTGCTCACGCCGAAGTTTTCTTCGATCCCCAGGCACACCTCGAACGTGGTGTCTCTTACAACACTGTTCTTAAGGGCTTCAGCGCGGCTCGTGTTCGTGCTCAGAAGGAGTTTGGTATCACCAGCGAGCTGATCTGCTGCTTCCTGCGTCACTTGCCTGTGCCTAACTGTGTTTCCATGTTCAAGGACGCCGATGTCCAGGCCAGCTTCAAGGACGGCTCGGTCACTGGTATTGGTCTCGACTCTAGCGAGAAGCCCTTCCCTCCTGCTCTGTTCGAGGAAATCTATGCCGGAGCAAAGGAGCTCGGTCTTCGTCGCACTGCCCACGCTGGTGAGGAAGGCCCATCGACCTTCATCTCCGACGCTCTGGACATTCTCAAGGTTGAGCGTATCGACCACGGTATCCGTCTGATCGAGGACGAGGCTTTGCTTCAGAGAATCGCCAAGGATGGCACCATGCTTTCTGTATGCCCACTCAGCAACGTGCTGCTGCGCTGCGTCAAGGAGGTCAAGGAGGTGCCCATCCGCAAGTTCCTGGACGCTGGTGTCAAGTTCAGCATCAACAGTGATGACCCGGCTTACTTTGGCGGCTACATCCTCGACAACTACTGCGCTGTGCACGAAGCCTTCAACCTGTCGGTGGCTGAGTGGACAAGCATCTGCCGTGCTGGTATTGAGGGCAGTTGGTGCTCTCAAGCCAGAAAGGACGAAATGTCGGCTCGTCTTGATGAAGTCGTCCGTATCTGGGCACCTAAGCTTTCTGCTTAAGTATTGAGCTTGAATCGAATCGGATGCCGGCCCACAATCTAGGGGTGACCCTGTCTTGAGGTTTATCCTGGTGTCTTGAGACAACCGAGCGAGCGATTCAATATCACCACAGCATAATCACATGCGACCTATTTCGAGGGTCCAGACCATCCAGGACGGAACACTGCTGCCAACTTATCAAGTTATCATCAGTGTTACATTCGTCCTGCAGTCTTTCTGCAGGCGCACGTCGCAAATCCGATATTCCTTGCATGAACGCGATCCTTCTGACCCAAACCGCCGGGCTCGCAGTCAGGCACGAAAATGGAAGCAATAGACGAGGCAATCAATCGTGCGACCGATGGCTAAAAGCAGAAGGAGCGCCTTACGGACATTTTGTCGAAAGAGGCTGCCGGCATCGTACCCGACTTGCTAATGCCCTACGACCATCTGACTCTTCTGGATGCATTGCTTGGATGGATGGACATTTTGTTACATATATACCCCGATAGAATCTATTGGACATATTGAAAAGTTGGTCACACGATGAACACAGCCCCGTACTTGATGATCGAATTTTGTCACTCGTTTCGATAGTAGAATTTTATAGTTGTTCGTCATGGTCAACGGAGATTGACCGACGTAAACGCAACAAGTCACACGCAACTTGACGCTGCCGTAGCCAGACATCTGAAATAGGCTACTGATCAGATCTGATGTCCAGAATCATCGTTCCTCAGGAAGAACACATGGTTGATATCGCGCATGATGAGTGACAACGTGACAGGGTGTTCAGGTCAACCAACATAAATTACCTTTTTTCTCTTTCGCGTACCACGATTCAATATTATCTTTGACTAGAAATGGGAGAGTATAGCAGCCGCGTCATCATTCGAATCGCAATGTAATCCGGCGATTCAGACTTGCCCGGTCAAGTTTCTTCGATTGGATCTCTTTCTCTCGTTTACAGCAGCCAGCCCTAACAATATGTCAACATCCGATATGAATGCTGCTATGTATAAACAAAACAATGTAGCTATAAATACCACAACTCGCTTATTCGACACTTTTGCTCCCCTTGTCCACCGTCCCTCGCCTCCTTGCTTCGATAGCTTGATTTTATTTTTTCTGCTCGTCTGTTGACTGACGTTGTGGGAACCCGCTTGACGGTGGTCGCCGAACGCTGCCGCAACTTCCGGAAGGATTGGATATCCCAGCGCCGGCAATAACGAGTTGGCTTTTTCCAAGTAAAAAGGGCCTATATACATGTACGCGTGTACATCGTTTGTATTGTTGACGTCCTTGATTTTCTGGTTGTGGAAGGAAACTAGCGATGCGATGGTTGTTGCTCAGGAAGGTGTCATGCTCTATCGGCGAGGCCTCCTTTCGGATGCGATCCGCCTCGCCCGGCCCGGCGGGCCCGTGGGCTCCTCGGAAGGCGAGGTCCATAGAAGTCGAGGACTATGACTGAGAAAAAAGTATTCAGTGCAAAAGGTTGACAACGAGTCGAATCACAAAACGGTATGTCTGGAAGGAGTCAAGCGTGGGATATCGATGCAGTTCATAACTTCTGGGTTCGTTTCAGTGTAGTATATGTAGAAATGAGCTCTAAAACCGAACGACGGAAGGAAACGGAGTCCCCTTCTGAAATGTCATGGGGACGCAAATGAGAAAAACGATGCATACATACATCGTACATTCGTTTGTTATTCCTTTCAGGCCCAACGTTGCTAAACGCGATATGCTCAATGCTTCAAAAACTCCTTTTTGGGATAGCCGATGCATGCGAGATTCAGAAAAGAGGTATATGCTTCGTACAAAAGACGAGAAAAAAATTCGTAACGATGGTGAGAAACGTCGAGCGGTTGTGGGTTTCTTGTGTAGAATGAGATGGTTCGAATGTCGGTTGCTTGTGCTCAATGGACTGTCGATATCGAAAAATCGGAGGGTATCATGCGCGCTCATAGGTGCAACGGAAAGATGAAGTCGAAATTGGAGAAAGAAAGTCGAGAAGGGTTGCCTGGGTTCAGGCACTGCTCGCGTAGCGAGAACAAGAAAGAAAGGAAGAGGGTGTATTGCCTGGACGTTGTTGGAGGGCTTATTGGCTGTAGCTCCGGGAGTCTGATGTATGCCGAGTAGAAGGGGTCCTGGATCGCGCAGCGTATTTTAGTCTTGTTCTTTTCCTTGGGATGTGTTGGTCATGCCCAGATGGTCGGGGGAACTACGAACCCGCCTCGAAAGCCTCCATGAGGTGCTTCTAGTTGCTCAAAATCATACGTATCATATACATGCTCGTGTCCACTTCCTGTGTAATGGTGCGGATTGAAGGCAGGTGAATGTGCGGTACCCCAACTACTGGTGCCCTCGGTATAGCCACTGTCGTAGGATGGAGTACGTGTGGGTACCCCAAGGTAAGGCGAACCCGCTAATGAGCCCGAGGACATGCGATTCTCCCCACGAACGTGTTCAATTGTTGAGGGAACAAAACCAGGGCTGAGATTTCCAAAACTCATGAAGGGGGTATTCACACCGTCCAGATTGAAGACAGGGGTATAAGGAGACTGCTGAGGTGTATGTTGAAGTTGTATTTGTTCCAGGTGTTGCTGTGTCCATGCTAGACGAGCGCGATAGGTAGATGCTGCTTGCTGTGGGAAGTGCATGAGGGAGCTGATCTCCAGTGCGTGTTGGCCAAATTGGCCATCCGTTTGCATAGGAGCAGTAATTTGGATAATCCTTTCGAGTGGAGGTAAGCTGATCGCGGCGCAAAAAGACGCGCCAAGGGATGGGAACAAAGGCTCTAATGCAAGGGCAGTGGCATATAGATGGGCGACCACAAGTGTTGAGGGACCATCAACCATTGGCTTGTCCAGGAGCAGACTAGGAACAAAGAGAACCCACTTGCGAAGGCTATAAAGTTGCTCAAACTGCTCAGCAGCTGTTTGCGCGGGCGGAGTGTTCAGGAGATATGATATATAACCTAGTAGCTGCTCGATCCAGTAGGCTTCGGGACTGTTGGTGGCCAAAACAGGCTGTAGGCGCTGGAGAGAGGCTAGGACGTTTGAAAGAATACTGTGTCGTTCTTGCATACTAGGAAGAGAGCGCGGGTCCTCTGAAGGTTTGTAGGGGCTCAAGTTGACCAGATCTGCGAAAACTGATTCGTGTTTCCAACCAGCCATAGCACCAGCAACAGTTCGGATGCCAGTCTCGAGAGAGGACCATGTGCGCCAATCGTTTGCTTGGGTCATAAGAAGGAGAGACGTTGCCAGAATAGCGTCTGCGTTGGACTTTGAAAACGAGCTGAGGGCATCATGAAGACCATGTAGAGCAATACCGCCATGCTGAATCTGGATCTTGCGTGTATCTGGAGAGGGAGACATCCATGCTAGATGGCTGGCAGAGAACGCCAAGAATGCGTGCATGACGTATGAATACGAGGTCGCTACACTGAGATACCTAAACGGGGTAATTAGGGGTGGGTGATCACAATGAAGAGGGGTAACACGCACTTTGGGACTTTCGAGGCCCATACTGTCATGTCGCTGGTGCTGTTCATGAGTAATGACCTCGAGATGGATGAGAGATGTTGGATCAGACGCAGCTCGACCCTAGAATGACTTTGTGGTCTAGGTGGGGGGAACACTTGGAGCTCTGGATAAGGAAAGTTGCCAGTTTGTTGCCAAATATCGAGCATGTGCTCAACCCCAGGAGATGAGGGCAATGGCAATTGGTCTCGCGGTGCCTGTATATCTGCTTCAGGACGTTGCTGATCCATATAGTCACAGCGAACTTGGTGCTTTGTGCAATTGCGACTGATGAAACCATTAGCGATTGACGCGGTGCGAGGACACACGAGCGTGTCTGCTCACCATTGAGGGAACGTCTCGTCACATCTGATATGTCTACGCTTGCATGTTTTGCATCCTGTTCTGCTCTTGGTATGACTGCGCCTCGAGGGTCCAGCGCCTTGACCAGCCATGGTGTCTTGAGCCGATTGATCGAGTATGCACCACTTTTTGTATGGAAAGAGTCTTGCTCCTTGATAGCAATGAAAATCCCAGACCGGTGGGAGGTTTGGTTGATGAAGGAGAAGAAAGGAAACAAAGTCTAGAAGGGCCAGCAGACGCGTGTGGTTCGCAAAAAGGCAAAATGCGGGAAATGGGAAGGTGGTACAGTAACACCTCGCTATAGCGATACTTCCTCTCGGCCCTTCTTCTATCGTTATAGCGAGGTTATCGTTGTACAGAGGAAGCCTTGGCATTTATCTA
>SWBL01000531.1:0-24037 GCA_024195585.1 Aureobasidium sp. EXF-3400
ATTCGTTGACGACTACACTGCATGGGTAGTAAGCACCTCAGCAAACCGGAACATGAGAAGGATCCAACGGGATATTCTACCGAAACTAGAGAAGTGGGAAAAAGAGAGCGGAGCTGTCTTTGAATCCTCGAAAACAGCCTTTATACATTTCACTAGGAACACCACTCTAAATCGGGACAGCGACATGCCACTTCAATTCAAACAGGATGCCATCCAACCAGTACAATCCGTCAAGATACTCGGAGTCACTATGGACCAGGGACTGCGGTATAAGGAGCACCTTGCAAACAAGGCTGAGAAGGCATACAAGGCAGCCCTAGCTCTTAAAAGACTTCAAGGACTGAGCCCTTCAAGCATGCGCCAGTTATTCTCAGCAACAGTAGCCCCAATCATGGACTATGGATCCCCTATCTGGTACCTTGTGGTCTCGGATAAAGTGCTGTCAATGCTCAACCGAGCCCAAAGAGTTGCAGCACAGGCGATAACAGGAGGATTCAGAACCATGGGCATAAATGTTACAGTCATTGAGGCAGGCATCTCATCGCTACAAAAATGACTACTCGAACAGTCTCTCCGCTTCTACATTGGCATTCACAAGCTGGACAGCTCGCACATCCACGCAAAGCTAGCCAAATCGAAGCACAAAAGACGCTTTACATCCTCTTTGAGGAAAGCGGCCGTAAAGTTCAAGAAAATCAAAGCGACTAGAGCAGAGAAGATCTCTGCAGTAGGGTGAAGGTCGTTGTGGATCGGCTTTGTCGTGTGCTGATCATATTCAGAGCTGTCGATATGTCCAAGGTCAAGAACAGGGGTAGCTGCAGGAAGGAAAAGTGCAATGATGATATGCAGGCTCGGAGCGATCATGAAAGAGAGCACGTCGATCGCCACAATATCTAGGACTTAGATTCACAAACTCGACCTAATTGCGCACAAGAAAGTCTAGACGACCTCTTGCGATGGCACTATGGGAGTGATTTAAATGCTATAGCACAGGTTATGTAGTACGTACTCAATCTACCAACATAAGCACGGCCAAGTAATGGTTGATGCGGTGATGGAAGATGACAAATTTAGACCTGTGTCATCACAGCGATCGTTGACTATAACGTCTACAGGACAAAGAACAATGGTATTGAAAACTCTCATCTGACGATCGGAAGCCGATCGGGCCCTCTGTTACACTGATAATTCACCCTGCATCGTGTAAGAACTCTCACAGCTGCCCCCGATTGTCCCCAAGAGTGAGCGACCGTCGATAGTAAGCTTGAATCTTATGGATATTTGGGCCAAGCTTTTGGCCATGAATTGTGCTGATAGAGGTATGTCACCAGTGGGCCCTTGCTTGCTGACAACAAACGGAGCAGGTGGTGCAAATGGTGGGTTGTCTGTCGTGGTGAGCAGATTAGAGACACGAAAGTCGTTTAGCATTACGAAAGGCTGTTGAGTAGGCTGTTATGGCTGAACATCTGCGTAACATGTTTAGCAAGTGCACGATGGCGTCGAGATTGGTATAAGGTTATCAAGAGCTAGCTAGGCAGTGGACTTGGTCGTTGGACCATCTTCATCCACTGTGGAAGGGAAGTCTTGAGGTGGCTTATACTGCGAGGGCAGGACGACTTCGCTGGTAATATCTGGTAGAGTGTGGTCCTCGGCATTGTGTGGAGAATTGGCATCACTCGGATGCAAGCTGAAGGCAGATCTACCGAGTACAGGGACATCACCAACGCTGGACAAGACTACAGATACTCTCTTGTGTGCAGTATCTTCTCGACGACGTAGTGTCTCGATGACAGGCTCGGACTGGTCAGGTAGCGAAGCAGCTAAGAGAGGCAAGAGATCCGCAGTAAGCAGTGACTTTCTTCATGACCACGTTGGCAAGGTGTCCGTCATGAGCCGTAGAGGGAGGGCCAGACATTGTTGTAAAGCAAAAATTGTCAATGGTGTGAACATTCTCGTCGCACGCCGATCTTGTCACCAGAGCTGAAGCTTGTGCGCAAAGCAGAGGAGGAGCCGGCAGTGAACAAGGCAAAGGGATGATGTAGATAGCAAAGGAAAACTGGAAATCACTGATGTCAGGAGAGGGTCTGATTGGCTACCGAGACGGGAGGAATCGAGAATTGACAGTGTGCGGGCGGTCAGTAATTCGAATGAAGTGACGAACGTTAGAGTTGCTCAGAAAGCTCATTTTCTTCTCTTAGACTTACTGTTCTCGAGGTCCAAGTGCTTGGTCTTCATCTGGGGGGCAAGATTTGTAACATGCGTTAGCAGCGTCCAAGGCCGAGATTGTCGGTGCCTAATTCATGTTCACTGTGCCCGGCACCTGTGTCTGTGATCGGAAGACGTGGCAAATATGTAAGCTATGGCCGAAACCTACGGAATAGACCCGGGTCACCTTCCATTATCAACAAAACTTTGCCGCCATTCTTCCGTGCTTTCCTATCAATTTTTCTTGAGGATGAAACGTTCGCAGGTCTGTCCCGTACAAAGGGATCGAGAGAGAAACCAGTGGAGTTTCTCGCTTAGTGATGAAGTTTATGTAGACAGCAATGGTTCTTCCCCCACCGTACACTGATACGATCGTTCGAGAGGTTTGACCAAGTGACTAGGGACGACAAAAGCATCCTGTCCATCGCTATAACAGCATCTGATTCCTGTCAGTTTGGTCTGTTGACCAGCACGATCTAAGGAGACACATGAATGAGTGGACCGCGACTGAGAATGCAGGTCCACGGTTGTAGTTGTGAGTATACAATGAACCGACACTCTATGGCTGAGAAAGTGTTGTGCCACGGGAACAAGCTGTCCATTGGACTGACACCGGCGGAGAAAATGAGATATGTGATGCGTAGGAAAAAAGATTGTGCAAGCGCCCAAATCATAGAAATTTTGAGTCGCGAGCATGGATCAGTTGCTCTGGCCCCACAACTGCTGAACACAGTAATGATGACTGATAATGGTGCGCAAGATATGTTGGAAGTCCGGAATTGCGGTGAGACACGCACACGAGTGAGACATTCGGCATGGATCTCCTCTATTGCAATGGTGGCTTAGCGAACGGTCAGTCATCAGCCCGCCGACGAGTTGATCGACGAGGAAGACTGGTATCAGATCTGCTCGGTGACCTGGCTGTAGACGTGTAGGATGTGTCGTCATCTGACCTTTGCTGTTCCACTGTCGCCTCCGAATTTCTGTATGTCGCTTCTCTTCCTTCACTCAGCTCTTCTTCGGGCGTGATGCGTCGCTTTCGCCAATTGCGACCCTGAGCCTGACGCTCCCGGAGAGCTCTTTCAGTTTGTTGAAGTGAGCTCTGATGGAAGAGCTCTGCATTCTCAAGGAGCGTGATCATCTCTCTGGAGGTAATGACGATCCCACATTCAGCGACGTCAGACGAAGCATCTTCCAGCATTTCATCGCCCAAGAGATCTCTCAAGGAGAGGACTGCTATTGTATGGTCTGGGTTGTCTTTTCCAAGGCACTGGGCTGTGACGTCTTGCTTGACATCCATATTCTCGATGTTTCCTTCGATTTCGACAAGGGGGCGCCATACGCTGACATTTGCATTATGAGCAGGAGAAGGAGAAGACGACGCGCGATTCCGTGGATAATCCAGATCTAAGCCCAAGACACAACGGATAGAGTGGGACGAGTCCATGATGTAGGACCACGCCAGCCGCTTTAGCGCTCTGCGATCCTGGCTGTAGGAGACCTCGAAGACGGCCTGGGGATACTCCCGGTCTGAATAGCCAAAGGAGGCATCGGGTGACTTGACAATGATTTTGTTGTCGACGAGCAGATTTATGTTGGTCGTTGACAGAGACTGGAGCTGAAGCAGGCGCTGAGAGATGGCTGGGTAGTCTTGCTCGAAGTTGCGGGCCTGGGCAACGATCTTGGTTAAGATCAGATCGACATATCCCTGTACGAGAACATCGTGTCGGGGTGTGGGCATGCGGAAAGTCAACTGTCCCAGCGACGGATCGTACTCGTGCCTGAAAGCTCATTAACTCGACGTCCACCAACGACTGCGTGCCTTCACTATGTAGCTTACCGAACTTTGTTGTGGTAGTAGTCGTAGAGATCAACTTGTTCGAGATACTGATCCAGCTGCGCGTACTCAGGCTCGAGTATCGGAAAGGTCTGCGTTGGCTCAGTCCGAGCAATGGGATCACTGCGATGCAGAGCGGCGACGTGCGACACAATGCGTGAAAGCGACGATCCTGGCGACTTAGGGGGCAATGGCGGGAGTCGATCCTGATGCGCTTTGCACGGCGATATGGGCGGTGACATGGGAAGTGATTGATGTTTGCGACGATGAGCGGCAGAAACACGTTTGGAGTGGTATGGAGTGTTGAGTCTTGCGACAAGCAGCGAAGGACGCCGAGATGCAGCAGATGAGATCCGTGCGTCGAGTGTCCGTCAATCGCGAGTCGCGAGTCGCACGCCCTCACGCGCTTCGAGTCATTGTGCAGCTTCGTCTGTGCGTTTATTCGATCGTTGCGCACCAAATCCGGCACGCCCGGGTTCCCTTTTGCATCTTTTGACAAGCAGCGCTCTCCTGGCTGAACACACTGGCCGCGCCCGACAACACCCGAGTCTTATAGGAAAGCTCCTCAAGTCGAAGACCACCAGATGTAACCAGAGGTATCAAGCTCAATTGACACTGTCTCGCCTGCAGCAGCTCAACGCCCAAGTCCAACTCGAAATCGCTCAATTGAGGATCGTGTAGCTATAAGCTTCTCCAGCGACAGTCATACTATATAGAGGGTTCCGACCTTCCAAAGCAGAAAGGGTGGGTAGTGAAATTGCCGTTTGCGTTAAGACACTCAAGGACAGACACACCCATTCATGCGGTTCTGGTAGGCTAACGGACTTACACTTCTTGTTTGGTATTCAAGGTATTAGGAAATTGTCAGATCTCTCTACAGTAATGTCATGTTCAGTTGTGTTGCAACAGAGTTGGCCTAGGTGGCCTGGTACGCCACCTTTGTGCGACGGACGAGGTTACAAAGAGCCTGTAGAACTTTAGCCCGTGTTCCATCGTTTTGCGCGTCCTTAATGACCCTACCGAAAACACTACGGACTAAAGGATGGCGCCGCATGAATAAGTCAAGCTATTTGAGCTTTAGAGACCTCGTGTCGCCATTCGCGATACAGACTCGAGTCGCCATCTCTCACGCGCGCGCGCGTGTGTGCGAGGGGGGGTTTATACACGTTCGTCTATCCTTCTTATCCACTATGCAAGCCGGTGCTCCTGTGTATCGCTTAGCCACTGCTGGTGTTCGTACGGATTAGCCTATTCATGGCCTCCGGTCGGGCGACGCGCGAATGTGGTTCGATCGACGAGATAATCCTTCGCCTATTGTCGTGTCGAAGGGCCTGTTTTCGGGGCCTAGGATGGCGGACCGCACATCTATGGCTTGATTCCTTCGGTATTCGTGAGTTGGCATCGTTGTGGTTAAATTGGTTGTGTTATGCTGGTTGAGATGAGAAATCGACGCGCGAGGCGGCTTGATTTGATTTGATTTGATTTTCTTAAGCTATTTACCCCGCTAGAGGTATGAGCTTTCGCTAACTAATCCACTCTCTAGCCAATCGCATTCGTCAAATTTAGTAAAAAGGAGGGCAATGGTTTCTTAACTAAGATAGTCGCCAAACGTCTGTTGTCTAAAGTGCTCTTATAAATGAATGAGTTGCATAAGTCCTTCCCTTGGTTTTAGAGTAGTGTTAGCCTCCTCTATAAGGGCAATTTCCTATATCGTGTCCTTTTTTATTAGCGGAACACTGCTTAGAGGCAGTTTCTAAGGGTAGGCGTTATGTTATAGTTAGGGATGTCGAGGACTTTCTGTCCGTCATATCCTTATTTCTACTCCTACATTTACAGTCTACCTATTGCTCTTACGAACCCGATAGTAGCTTTTACTGCGTTCTAATCTAGTTACTATTTGTCCTTTTCTCTATTAACCTTCTTACCGTTTTCTTTATATACCGAGTATCCTCCTAGGGCATAGGAGAGGTCCTAGTATTTGCTACTATAGGCAGCCTTCATTTCTCGCCTTTATTCTATCTATCTTAGACAGTAAAAGAGAAAGTATAGAACTATCTCTACCACTCTACATTCGCGTTTATTAGTTTCTATTACTTTAATCTTATATAGGTAGGTGTTTAGTCGCGATATGTTCGTTTATAGCTAGACGAGAATAGAGGCCGCTGTCTTATTAAGTGCATTATACATCTTCTTTATATGCTTTCCTAGTAGTGCTTTATTACTCTTCTAGAAGTATTCCCTAGTCTTTACGCCGTAGAACACTTCGTTCTTAGGCTTATAGTCCATTAATTTTACTTTAGCGTATATAATAGATATCGGTACTATAAGCGCTAGTGCAGGTAGGGGTTTTATGTCTCTAGTTGCTTCTTATGCTAGTTTATCTGCCCTTTTATTCCCTCTAATCCCTTTGTACCTAGGTATCTAGTATAGGGAGAAGGCTACTTTACTAATTCTCTACCTAATCTTTAGCACTAGATTTAGGCTATCGTTAATCCTAGGGTTTAGGATGCTTCTTAAGGCTCCCTAGTTATCTAAGAATATCCTAATCTATATAGTCCTATTAGTCTTATATAATATGTTTCTAATCGCCGTCTATATAGCCTTAAGCTTAGTGTAGTAGATATTAGTGTCTTCTACTCTACTAGTTGTCTTTAACGCTTCCTATACGGCTGTCTAGATCTTAATTCTAGCCCGTCCGTTCCTTACTAATT
Source organism: Aureobasidium sp. EXF-3400 (assembly GCA_024195585.1). NCBI lineage: Eukaryota > Fungi > Ascomycota > Dothideomycetes > Dothideales > Saccotheciaceae > Aureobasidium > Aureobasidium sp. EXF-3400. The sequence goes on from SWBL01000531.1 coordinate 6,754, forward strand.
TGTTAGTATAGAAGTCGACAGTCTCTAGTTTCGTTGCTATTACTAGCTTAGCTTATTTCTAGTCTAGTATATAAACATAGGCCTTTAGACCCTATAGTTTGCATCCTACTATAGGTATCTTCTCTACTCTCCCTACTTCGATTTCCTTAAACATCGCTACTACTTTCTATAGCGGTTATATAAATCGTTTAGTATACTTAGTCTTAGCTAGTCTAGAGTATAGGTATAAGCTATTAAGTTTATAGGTACTAATATAGAAGCGAGGGGTCTATTTAAGTAGTCGTTATTAGAGTAATAGGATGCCTACCTTAATAACTATTACGTTTATGCCTATAGTTCGGAATCCCCCTACTATTGCCTACGCTATAACTCTTTAAGCTCTCTTAAACATCGATAGTACTTTATTCGAAGCTATAAAGTACTAAATAGGTAACCCGTAGTCTATAACTAGGGCTACTATTATAGAGAATAGTTAGCGTATGCTTAACGATCTTAGGGCTTATAGTCTTTTTAGGGTAAGTGCTGCCTTATATGCTTTCTTAGCTTTATTTGCAAAGTGCTCCTTAACCTTACTTAGTTCTAAGTAATTATATACCCTTATTATAGCGCTCTTAGATTTTCTAACTACTATCGTTTCGCGTACTTAAATAGTTTTTGTTTTAGACAGTGCTATTTAATGGCACCCTAAGTTACTTCCTAGATATACTCTTATATCGCTTTAATATCCGTTATAGGGAATGGCAAGCATTATAGTGTTTAGCTAATGGTTTTTATTACAGCGTTCTAGTCTGCTTTTAGTAGGATATATCTCTAAAGTTATAGCTCTTCCTATTCTTCCTCTATACTTATAGTGGATAGTATTGCTCGGTAGTCTAACTAGTACTTATTATTAAGTGTCTAGTATATAATCTTATCGTTAAAGATCCTTTTACTTGCTATCGCTAGGTCGATTATAGATCTTAATCCTCTCTGTTTCTAAGTAGTTATACCTCTTAGCGTAAGAAGTTATATGTCGTTATCTTCGATAAAGTCTAATATCTTACTACTAACGCCTTATCTTACTTTAAGCGCAACCCTATCTTCCCCCTATAGGCTGTTATGTCTTTTAAAGTCCCCTACTATAAACAATTCCGTTTCTAGGACCTTTTCTCTTTCCCTTCTAGTAGCTTCTTAGATCTCTTATAGTCTATCTAGCAGTTCTTATTCGTTAGACTGCTCTCTCTACCTATAGTATAGAACGTATACCGATGCTACTAGGATGCTACGTTTTCCTTTTCTTAGCATTACTATTATTATTTCGTTACTATTTATTAGTATTTATATATAGTCGTTACTCCGGTTTGCCTATATATATAACCGAATTCTCCGTTCTTAATTTTCTTTCTATATTAGTTTTAGTATAATTGCTTTAAAGATTAGTCCTATTCCTATTATATATATATTTCTTCTATTTATGCTATAGTGTAGCTCTTAGATAAGTATAAGATCGCACTCCTAGATTTCTAGATCGTTATACATTACGTCCTAGACTATAGTACTTTTCTAGACGTTCGCTTATATAATCTTAAGTGTACTAATTATAATGGTCTAAGGTTAATTATCCGTTCTTATCTTTTAGTATACTTAGGGCATATCTTACTACCTAATAGATAACTTCCTTTATAATTTACGTACTTTGCTAGTCCTATCTTACACTTCTTATAGCCTTCTTAAGCGCACTATAAACACCTAGATATAGTAGTATAGTCTTTTTGGATATATCTAAATCTCTAGCATTAATAGTATATATCTTAGTCCTATATCTTCTTAAAAGACTATACATTTAAATATAGTAACCTCTTTTCCTTAATCTTACTCCTATAGTAGCTTATTTACCTATTCCTTTATAGCTAGCTTTACTACTATTAAAGTATAGGATGCGTATTCCTTTAGCTTTCTAAGCTATCTTATCTATCTAGCTTTAACTCCGTTTTCGTTTAAGAACGCTTATATTGCGTAGTTAGTAAGCCCTCTAGTTTCCTTATTAGTAGCCTTAGCCCTAAGGACGAAGTCGACCTTAATTAGGTACTAGGTTAGCTCTAGGAGTCTTACCCTCTTAAGGAATATATCGATCCATTTACTTACGTATAGTCTTACCGTTTTTTCTACTTCTCTATCTAGTTTAAAGAAGGCTAGGTAAACGTCCTTATTTATGTATCTTATTATAAAATGTCGTATTTCTACTATGTCGAGTCCTTTATTAGATCTAATTCTAGCTATAATGCGGTTTCTAGTTCTACTTAGGGCTTTAGGTCCTATATATCCTTCTATATCTAGGTTTTTAAGATTAATAACTATGTTTGCTTCTTTTATATATATTGTCTTCTTTATTACGCTTTAAATCGATTGCCCTACTAACGTTACTAAAAACCCGGTTAGTAATTAGCTATCTCTCTCCTATAGGTTAAATAAGACATAAGATCCTAATAATCTACGTAGTGTCTATACGATCTCCGATATCTACGTAAGGCCTATACTAAGGCTTATACCTTAAGCTACTACGCTTACGTATAAGTCTCTAGTTCCTATCTGCTAAGAGGACGATATAAGCGATCCCTAATTTAGGACTAACTCTTAAAGACTCTTAAGGTCTAAGACTAGTACTATAATCGTACTCTATAACTACTTAATCTCTTCTTTATATTCGTTTTCTTTTGCTATAGCTCTTATTCTCTCTTCTTAGGCTCTTGCTTTTTCTTCTTCTTCTTCTTATTCCTTCTTCTTACTTACTCTCTATATGCGTAGTAAGTGTACTATAATGTCATTAATCGTTAAATTTTAAGGTACGTCTCTCCTATCTACGTTAGTATGCTATAGCGTAAGGCCTTTATATAACGTAGGTTTTTCGTCTTTATCTGCTTCTATAGCTATAGCTTTCTTAGATTAGAGAGCGTCTAGTAATCCTTCTTAAAGTAACTATATATACACCTATTATAACGAGAAGAAGAAGATCGTAGGTTTAAGTCCTATACCCTAACCTTATACGCTTACGTTAATAAACCTTATAATATGCTTAGGCAATGCCCTCTTTAAGGTAGTAGCAGTAGGATCCCTACGCTATAATTAGTTTTCCCTAGTTTAGGTTTTTACCGGGGTTTCTATTAATTATAGGTGCCTACTTAATTAGTCCGATAGAGGCATACTACGTAAAAGACTAGCTAGGTAAGGTAATAAGGTCGTTATATACTAAACTTAGCGATATAAAGAAATAAGACAAAAAGAAAAGGGACTAGTAAGGGATAGCTTATACCTCTACTAGGGCGAATAGCTTAAGAATATTAAATCAAATTAAATTAAATCTTAGCAACTTTAAGCTATATTATATCTTAGGCACTCTACCTAATCATTAAATCGCGGTTTAAGCTATAATATAAGCAGTCTATATTAGTATGCTTTCGATTTAAGGTAAGGGAAGGTTAGAGGACCGACGTAGTAAATAGCGCTTACTATAGACGAAGCTTAGAAGGAGTTATTTCCTACTACGAGTTACGCCCTATAAACCTTAGCTCGAAGCTGCTATCTACTTTCTAAGATTAGAGCACATTAAAGCGTCTTATAGTATACGAAAGTAGTAAGAGCATATCGCCTTCGCTTATTCCTATAATATCGAAGGACTTTACTAGCATATCCGGCATTTAGACCTACTAAGATCGAGAGAGGATGTAACTAACGGTCTAGACGCGGTCCTAAACCGAAATTTAAGCCGCATATATAGCGACTAACGTAACTATATAAGATCTATATTCCTGTACGCTATAAAGCCTCTTAATAGATAATCGTTTAAAACCGTATTACGGCCCTAATATAAGGCTTAACGTTCGCCGTATTATAGAGCTGAATTTTGTAAGTAACGGATAGTGTAAGGGTCGATTTCGATCCATTTACACATAGGACAAGGCTAAATAGTCTCTTATACGCCTCTAATAAATGGTATAAAAAGCATTAAGTATCGCTCCTTAAGAATATTACCTTCGCCGCCCTCCGTTATTTCTGCTCTAGACTATATCCTATAAGATTAACAGTTAATAGCTGCGATTTAAGCGAGATACTACTAGGATACCCTACCTATTCGGCTTCTACCTATTAGCCTACACTACGCCTATAGGGCTTATAGTCTTCTAACGGTCTAGATTATAAAAACTATGGTTTAGCTTTACACTTTTAGGTTTTTTTTTTACTAAGACGACTACTTATAGATCGATCTATAGTTTATTCTCGTATGTAAGAGTCGTAAGAATTCGAGCGTCTCGGCTTCGAAGTTAATGCTCTAGGGGGCCCTTTACCTTCTAGTTATCTATATAACACTATAACTACGTCTAAATAAACCATTATAATTATCGATATAACTACTTCTTAAGATGCTTAAGCTATTCTTAACGTTATTAATAACTTAGGACCTTATACGCGCTTACGATCCGCATCTATAGCTTATATCGCGCCCGAAGCTAAATCTAAGCTCTTAGAAGCTCTACCCTCTCTAGCACTAACTTATTAGTCTCTAACTACTAGTAAGAGGCTTATATACTTTAAAGGCAACCCTAAGGAAGGTTCCTCTATAAGGCTAACTCGATCGACGCGTAGTATAGCTCCGGTTCGACTTATTAATACTAATACGCCTACGAAGTCGACTCCTTATAAGGCTAATAATAAACGTAAAACATCTACCTAATAATAATAACTAAGTCTAATAGCTCTAAAAAAAAGTAGGAAGGTACTTATAGACGTACCTAATACGTTAGGAAAAACTAGAATAATAAGTACGTTAAGAAAGGCTAGAATATAAGTACTAGCCGTTTCGAAGCTACCTATAAAGCAGTCTATTAAACTAGTTATTAAATATCGTACTACTACCTTAAGGTTAACTACTACTAGTAAAGTAACCAAAATTCGTAAGGCACTTACTAATACTAAGAAGAAGGGCCCCTTAAATAGAGTATAGCAAAATACTAACGTTAGATAGTTATATATATCGTTACTACCGCCCCCTTCTATTCCGGCTCCTATTACTTTTAAGCTATAACTTAAAAGTTATTAGGTATACTAAAAGGTCTCTAACGATAATACTAATATCGTTAATACTAATAAGCCTTAGGCCGCTATTCTAAAGTAGATAGATGCTAGTATTATCCTCTAGCTTAGAAGCAAGAATATTAATAACTATATACCCTATAAGATCCGAGCATTACTTATATTAATCGGTGCTTATAGTATACGTTAGACTAAAGTAGTTACTTTAATAAGGGTTAAAGGCGCCAGCAAGCGCTAGTAAAAGGTAATAGACCTTATTCGCTATAATGCTAGTAGTAGTATAAAGGATTTATCTATTATAATCGACTCTATCTAGACTACCGATAGCTCTAAACCTAAGCTAGAGCTACCTCCCTTATACGAGACTACTACTACTACTATTACGCTAATTTCTATACTATAACCTACTCGCCGTTGTCGCTCTATACGTTTAGAATTATAGACTACTAATTATATAGAACGAGCTCCATTCTAGGACTCTATTACGACCTACTAGTAGTATAAGAACCCTACTTATTACTATATCTACGCTTATAGAGGTCTTACTTACTTTATTTACTATAGTTAGTATTATAAGGTTCTATTCGACGTAGTAGTAAAGTAGTAAGACTCTATAAGAGCAAATAAGGGCACGCTTAAACGACCCTTAAGAGCTATATAAGAGCTAATAATTCGTCGCTATTAGTAGTACGAGATAGAGCTTTAAAAGCGAGCTTAGCTAGCTATAAGACTAACCTAAGGGTCGCTATCTACCCTAGCGACTATTAACTACTTCTATATCGGTTAGCCTTAAGGCTAAGAACTATCTATTACCTTACTAGCTACGCTAGATATTCCTTAACCCTATTAAGTCTTACCGGTGCTAGTAGAGCTAAATACTACGGCGAACTAGGACGCGTTTTAGGAGCATCTAAAATCGACTTACCCTAACTAGTCTATAGGCCTTAATAGAGTTAAGGTATTACTAGAGCAAGACTTCTAGAACTTACGGATGCTATTTAACTTATCTAATAAGCAGTTATCGCGTATTATAAAGTAGTCTAGCCTTCGTATCGTCGTCTATAAAGAACTAACTAAATTCGTCGATTTATTTAAGCAAACCTAGCGCCTATTATAGAACTTACCTAACTCGACCCCTTACGCTTTAACTAGCTATAGAGACGACTATACTAATCGTACGCCGAGCATTATATCTATCTCCTCGTTAGTCTCGTCGAGTAGCTATACTAGTAGCAACTATTAGATCTAAGTAGATACCTTACTCCTAATAAACAGATTTCTAACATTAACATTATCTAGAGCCTAATACGTCGCCCTTTTAAGGTGCTAGATCTATGCCGCCTTATACGCTCTAGTATCTATCTTGCTAACCTAAGAAGCTAGATCCCGATAGCTTTAAAGCTATAACTTTAAGAGATAGAAGGTCTATTTAATAGGATTTAGATATAGCAAGTACGGCAGTAGGTAGAGCATATATACGCCGAACTAGCGACCTAACTTAGTAATCTACTACGTATTAGGGTACTACTAAAATACACTAAGTCTTAAACTTACCTTATTAGAGTAATAGGTTAAGTAATTGTCTATAATAATAATCGACCTTCTACCTAGAAATGGCTTGCTCTAAGGTAATATAACTACTTTAAGCTAGTGCTTATAGATAGCCTAGGTAACTACGCCCTCGACGATAAGAGTCGATCTAGGGAGATACCTATAGACATCTAGTACTAGTAGTACTAAGCATCTAACTTTAGATACTAGCTCTAACCTTATATATATAGGTAGACCGATTACTAACTATAACCGTCGTCGAAACATTACCTTCTTACTTACTATAGATTTATCGAGATAGATAAGTATTTCTATTAGGTCTATATCGACCTTACGACTATAAGATATTAGCTTAGTAAGCTACTCTTCGTATATGCCTTATTTAGCGATAGATTAATAGCTTATAATGCGTATATTAACCTTACTCGAGAGTCGTTCCTTAGTTAGTATACAACTAATGGTTAAACGGTATACTTCTATATCGAATTCGCACTATAATTTAAAGGCTAGCTCTTATTCCTATAGGTCGTTTCTATAAGTAAGCAATTCTATAGCGTAGACTTGCATTACTAGCGTAATCTTATAAGGACCCCCTATACGCTTAAGGGTAGAGGATAGCTTACGAACTTAGCCGAAGAGCTTAATATTCTGCTATATACGATAGAGCGTAGTTCGAGTAGTATAGGGAACTACTTTAAGGATAGTATTAACGTCGTAGTTGTCGCAAAATATAGCCTATATAAGGTCCTTATCGTAGTCGTTAAGCGGCATTTTTACAGCAGGAATCTATGCCTAGAATGCGTGTTAAACAAGGGTCTAATATTGCTTAAAAATTAGAGGTAGTAGGGGTAGGGTTACCTTAAGCTATTACACTAACTTTTGGCGCAACCAAAGCTGTATACAGCATCAAATACCTGTATCTACGGTCGTAGAGCTATGAAATCGAGCTATCTAATGATCGAGATCGAAGTTGGGGGTGGCGAATTCCCACGACTCTTGCACACAAGAATAGACGCGAATTTGTTCCACCGAAGCATAGATTCCCTATTCCGACTCGAAAGAGAGCATCGTAGTCGTTTTGGAGACCTCCGCGGACCTTTGAACGATTTAACCTCAATGCAGTTCGCATCACCGCTGCTGCTACAACTGAGTCCACCTTCGAGTACATAAACTCCGCAGGAGAAGTCTATGGCGCTATGACTGAGATTCTCGCGCCAGCTGTACGGGAAGGACATGGACAGACTGTCTTGTGGAGGACGACCTTGTTGCTTGTGTATAAGGATCAATCAAGGTCCTATGCGAATGAAAGGCGCCCAAAGCTCGGGATGGCCTCGATACTGCTCTGCAGTCGTTCGAACTGCAAAATGTAAAGCCCTAGCGACAGCATCGGTTACACCTGGCTCCAAACTATATCTTTGGAGGTTCTTGTAGAACAAACAAGCGATTTGAGCCGATGTCTCGTCGTCAGCAGCCCACAATGAGCCGATAACATGTGCAAAACCTGCCATCTGGAAAGCACTTGTAAGATGTTTAGATTCGTCTCTTAGTGACTCAGCCTTCACTTCTGCGGCTGAGTAAGCTGAGAGATAGGCAAGCCATGTGGCTCTGGTTTTCTGTTCATTGAGAAGAGTAGAAACAGTGAGCTTGTCTACAGCTACTCCTGATTGATCTTCACGCCATTCATGAACAGGCGCACTGCTTCTTGCTTGATATCATGAGTTTCAGTCATCTTGCTCTGTGCAATAAGGTTAGTTCCAAGTGTGTTCAAGAATGTCGCCAGGTTAGGGTGATCTCGAGGAGTAGCATTGACTGCTTGTTGCAGATACGCGAGAGCATGTTCAAGATCTTCGATACTCTTTGTTTGTCTGTATCGTCAAGCATATCTGTCCCCAAGATTGTGAAGAGCGACGGGGTGAGCAGGATGATCTGGACGTAGAGTTGTTGTTACCTCCTGTAGTAGGAATAACGAACGCTCCAAATCATCCCAACGATTAATGTGCTCATATCTGCTGACCAACATATTCGCTAAGTTCATCAAATACATCGGCCTTTCCGGATGTTCTTCTCCGGGGGAAGCCATTGCTTCCTTCAAGCTTGAGATAGCTTTCTCAACATCTCTGAGATCTCGTTTCCTTTCGTATCTGCGGAAAAGACGAGCTCCAAGGCTAGCCAGCATAATCTCTCTACCATGTGAGCCCTTGGGAGTAATCCCGATTGCGTCCTGTAACCTTACGAGAGCTTCTTCGAGATCGGCCATATCTCCTGTTCGCTCGAATCTACGGCTGAGGTCGATCGCAAGACTGTTCAAGAAACCTGCGCGGTCGGGACAAACTTTGGTGACACCTTCGACTAGCTCTTCTCCAATAGACAGGGCTTGTTGAAGATATTCAATGTCTCCTGTTCTCTCAAAGTTCCGACTGAGTGTGGTCTCGAGGCTATATAAGCAGGCCAATGTGTTGGGATGATTCGCTTGAACAGTATCTGCTGCTTCTCGTGAGTCTAGTACTGAAACAATCCACAAGTTCTAGTAAATATGTGCTTCGACCTGAGTAAACTCGTGGTGTGATCTTGACTGCCTTCTGAATCTCGACGAGCGCATCATTCAAATCTCTCAGATCCTCTGTAAGTCGAAATTTCTGTCGATATACCTTGCTGAGTTGGTGGGAACATCTAGCCAGGTCGCTAGGCACTTTATAGATGGCATTTGCCTCCTGCAGCTTCACAAGAGGCAAATTGTTCATTTCTTCGTGAAAGTAACAACAACAAAGGTTTTAAAGACTCTTGGTAAACTCCTTATCATGTCCGAGTGAGTAGAACGTCGGCGCATTCAAGCGTATCAGTGCAGTGTGCACAAACCACTTCACAAATGCGATTGAAGGCGTCGATCATCTGTTAGTCCACCATTTCCTGTGTGGGGCCTCTGAAGCACGGGATGTTCGGCTTTCGGGATCCTGCCGCTAGTGAGGATTCAGATCGCTTTCCTCGTCGCGGTACAATTATCCTAACGCATAGTTCATGCAGCTGACAAAGGAGGCTGAGAGCATCTTCCCTTGCTCTGGTCTGTATCTGGCGTGCTAGAGATCGGGCAATTCTAGAGTCGACGCGGATGATCACGACATAGGTATCTAGGATCCTGCTTTCCAATATCAATGAGCCTTCCAAGAAAAGTTCAAGGAGTGATAGACACAACCGTTCAATTTTGCATATCTCGACGAGTGGAGATAAAGAAGCAGAAGGAGAGTGGGAAAGAGGAAATCTGTGGAAGAAAAGTCTCGACAGAATTCCATCAAAGTGCAGGACGTATTGAAGAGCAGCAAAAGCCAGTCTTCCGTGTTGACGGCAAAGAGATCAGGTGGAATAGAGGTCTTCCGAATTGCAAGTCATAGAACACGAAGCAAAAGGGATGTCGACGATGGGCCGGAACAGCGACTCGAATAACTAGTTGCAGCCTATCTTCTTAGAGATTTCTCCCGATGCATGAGTGGAGAGACATCGTGACAGCTTATGTGTCGATGTGACGCGAATGCGGGAGCAGAACAAAGTTGTAAATGTCTGATAGCACGGGATAGGCTGGAGAAAGACGCGCATGCCCGTAGAGGGCTTGAACCTAGCGAACGCGAAGTCCCAATTGCATCGAGACTTGGGTATGTGATTAGCTTTCCCAGTTGCAGCTCTTCGCGAAAGTACAAAGTATTTCAACTTCTTTTTACTAATCGTAGTAGTAAAGTGATGATCATCTGAGTGGTAAGACCTAAGGGTAGCTCCCTCTATTGTTGGAACTTCCTATTGCATCAGCGTGGATTTCACACAAGCCCGAGTGCTTTACGTTACCTTCGCCGGAACAAAGATCTTTCGTTCGTATTCTAATCACACTTTTGTTAACGAAACAACGAAACAACGAAACAACGAGTAGTCCTTTGTTATAGACCCGTTCGAAGAATTTCGAAAAAGTCTCTTTGTTTATGTTGTACAGATATGCAGAACCCTTTACAGACCCTACCATCCCATTGGTGATGAGCTCTACGAATGGTTTAGTCAGAGCATTATGCGCAGTAAATCCCCACGAGGCACCAATTAAGAAGTTGAAGGTTCCACCACAGAACATTCTGCCGTAGCATTAGAAAGGACGTCAGGGGGGTTAGACCAGCCGGATGCTCTGCGTTATTGGAAATCATTTTGTAAGCTTCGAGTCGAATGATTTTGCTAGTGACGTCTAAGATTTTTGCCTCTAGAAAATTAGCGTGATTGCCTCGGCGTGCAAGACTCATGTAAAGGCATCACTTCTTGTATGAGGGTCATCATTAGAGTGATACAGCCACTTCTGATTCTTCACGCACTCACGCTCGGCTGTTAGGCGCTCGTACACGATGCGCTTGCTCACCACCCTCGCTTTAGGTTTTCGAAAATGCCACAGTAGCATGTAAACTGCTTATTGGTAGATATATAAAGCTACAAATACCACTCCCGTGTCCACCTACTTGATCCTACCATTAGCTATTGTGCCAGCATAGAACCTGGTTGCTTACTACAAGCTCGCACAAGTACATTACTGGACAGTTGTACTAGTACAATGCTATTAGCTTCTGCAGATGTGGGTTGAATCTACCATAGACAGCCACCGTGACTATCATTCACGCTGCATGATGAAAAGGTAACAAAACTGCGGAGGTCATGACTTCTAATCATACCATGGCCACATAGACCATGCCGAGATTAACTATACGCTTTGCAGTGTCGTAGAGTTCAATGGTTCTGCCGGCGTGCTTAGAGGCCGACTATCTACTGAGTTGTTTTCTGCGTTCCACTCACAGCCTAAGAGGACGGCGACCGTTCTTCTTCACCGACAAGAACTCCATAAAAGTGCGCTTCGTACACACTAATGCGACCACTTCATGCTTGTACCTGCCTTGTTGTGTTATCACACCGGGATCGTTTTCAGCTTTCATTCCCTTTTGTTCCCTTCTCTTTCTCCATTCCTGATACATCCACAAGTTGGATTGGTGGGCCCTAACGTCGTTCCCGGAGCACAAAGCGACTGTAGCAAGAGGGTAGCACAGGCGACGGAGAGCGACAGCGAACGCGAGGACGGTGACGGTAATAGTGGCGACACTGAATGACGAACAACAAGCAGCGAATAGTATCGCATTGACGATAGCCGTTTGTGGTGTTCAAGTCGACGAGCATCGAGAGCATAGTCGTGGTGGAACGCGGGAGAAAGTTTCACACACCACTCGGCTGCCGCCTCTTCAATTAGGTAAAGACACGGTCTTGTTTGGACTCTGGATTTGTCTGGCCAAAGGTGTGCTGTGACTGAATGTCCTTCCATGATACCTCTTGTGCACCCTCTCCGCCTCTCAAACGTCGAAGGTCAACAGCATCCGAACGCAGAGGGGTCAGGTAAAGAGCAAAAGCTTCGAGCTGTGCTCGTTACTGTTGAGCAAGAAGGCCTCTTCCAATGTAAACATCAGTGCTAGTTGTTTGGCAAATTTCAGAAAATGCAACAAATCCACGCTCTTGAGGATTGGTAAATGCGAAAGGCAGAGCAGCATCAGGGCATTGGACAGTGCCGGTAGAACAAAGTCTGGAAGTGAGACAAACTATCTTCGACTTGAGTGTTTCGGGCATCAAGGCAAGCATCTGAGGGTCCATTTTGCTGCCCTGTACATCAGGAAGAAAATCGCAACCAGCAATCTGTTCTGGACGTAGGACGAGGGCAAAAACTTGGTTGGTATCACATCCGTCTACAGGAAAACTTCGCTGGAGAGTACAAGATGCCTCGGATTTGGCCTTATCGTAATGAACTGAAAGACCAAACTGGCCATAGACCTTAGAGCCAGAAGCTGCAGCTATGACAGACTTGTTGGAAAGGCGCCACATCTTATCGTAGGGCGGAGCTATTCAAGAGCTGGGACTGAAGATTATTTCACCTTCCATACAAAGAGTGTACCAACAATGCCCTCGTAGACGTCTCGCTGCGCTCCGTCATTCTGCCCTCCTGCACGTACGACCTTCTCCCGATCGCCGTGATCTCATTTGTTGTGAATTACAGTGCTGCCGAACGCGACTCGGCGGCTGGCATGACCGGGTCGAATTCCGAACGAGCGGCGGTGATTGATTGTGGCAAGTACGAATGACCTTTCTTCCCGCATCGATTTGAGATCTCGTTTTAGAGCCGCGACGTAACGCACTGTCGAATTTTGAACCACAGACGTTGGTCGAGTCTAGTCGGAACTCAAAAGCTGTGTATGGATGACGGACCTACCGTCGTCGTCCCTGATGGAGACTTTCTTATACGATGACCACACAGATGACCATGCCAATGTTGAGCCTGTGATGCCGCTCTATGCGACTTCATCTGCTGGACCCCCTCAGCTCTTAAATGACAGACCTTTAAGTAGTCTGGGCGATGGATCATCTGTTAAAGACTTCTGCCGTTCCAGCTTGTGACGGTCCAGAGTTCGCACGCCTGTTCGCACGATCTGCCGAGATCTACGAGTACTTTGAGAGGAACATTACTTTATCTAACCATCTCATGGGAAATCGCTGTAACTCTTGTCGCGACTTTGCTCTCCAGGCACTGTCGTGCTTGAAAGCAGGTCTTGTACCCTTTGATGCCGGACTTGTTCAGAGCAGGCGGTACAACTCGGGTAATGAAGAAGCAGAAGCTGGCCGATCGCAAAACAAACCAACTTCCTAGCCTTCGTCTCACTGAAACCCTCTTTGCATTTGCTTCGGGTCGCTCAAAGATGTATTAGACGAGGATGATAGTGAAATACCTTTATAAGTCAAGAAATGCAACGTTTCTTAGTGTGTACACTGCTATTATTGTGTGCTGCGTGGGCGACCTTGACTGTGTTGTCTGGACGACAAGTCTAGTGAGTGATGCCAATTAGGATTTAGATTGATGACTTGTCGATCACTCAATCCGGATGCGTCTATTTGAACACAATCATGTACATATCAGTCCCTCTTACTTCTTTAGCTTCACATCACGCTCGAGACAAGAAGTAAAGAAACACTCGAGAACTTGAAAAACACTGGAGAGGACCGCTGGTATGTAAAGAATACCGTTATGAGACCTTTCGCACTCGATATCATAACGGGCTCCAGTGACGTTTATCTCTCAGCCTCGATCGCCGAGCCAGCAAATCTCAAAAGGTTGAAGGTTTCGGTATAATCATACACGATGCGGACGCAAGGCTTGTGAGGTGGAGATGTGAATGATTAACGTCCAGGATGGAGCTTGTCAAAATTCTCGATGCAGAGGATAAAACACAACAGAAATGAAGGAGTGCTAGTCGAACAGAACATAGATGTCCCTTTGCAATCATGCTGATCAATCTTTGCTGTTGATACGACCCTACTCTTCTCGGATCGTGGTCTATCGACTCTGCGACGCACCATTGATGAGCTGGGATTGGAGCCCATACATTTGTGTGGGATGTTCCAAAGACGATTGAAAGAGCAGAGAACACGAATATTTACCAGACTGAGCTGGAAGCCATATGGGTAGCAATCAAGAACATACCACAGGAGATCATTAGACGTGTGCGAGTAAGGGTGTTATCAGACAACCAGAGAGCTCTGAATAGCATCCAAGACCCAAATAGCAACGAGAATCCAAACCTGGTACTTAGATCAGCGAGAATATCAGCAAATCGACCTTCTCACTACACTAGGTGCCTAGCGGTGAGAACATCAAAGAAAATGAGAGAACAAATGAATTGGCCCAGGAAGTGACAAGAGACGCACAACTCCTACCTGCACCAGCACTTGCAGTAAGTGCACGGAGCAAAGACGGGAAGATGCCTCCAGAAGGTCGATATAGCATTTTCACGAAAGAAGAAACAGAATGTACGACGTACTTTCTAGGACAGCAGCGATTGTCCTCGTCCAACTACGAACAAATATGTCACGACTAAATACCTACCTACAAGATCGAGCCCTGGCTATCTCAAAATCGCCAAGCTCGGCCGCGTTTGAATGGCAGTGGTATCATTAGTTACAGCGCACTTGATGTTGAGGTAGTATTATTTTCTACTCGACTGCGACATCTATGTACAAGGAATTTGAACACGTGTTGTATCCCCTCTCGATTGGTAGCGTGTCATAACAGTGCATAACTTTCTTGTCGGATCATGATGATCCACCGAGAGCCCTAGACTCGCACTAGGGGCTCAAATCCATCTATTCCAGCCATCCAGTCCACTCGAGGTCTAGCAGTCGAAATGTAAGAGGGACATAAGATAGCAAGGGAGGTCCAGTGAGAGCTCTGAGATGGTAATTTTGGAATATCACAGTATGTTTTTGTTTTCTCCAAAGATAGTTGTGCTGATAGATGCTTTCTCATGTTCTCAACATTCATCGATATCATGCCTCGTTTCCGTCGTAGATCAAAGCTATCTGGTTGGAGAAAGAATCCTCGTCGCTGTTCTCCTCGGCGAAATCGATGGTTTCGGGTAGATCCTCCATAGGCATACGCTTGTGGCTGGCGTTTACCTGTACAGATACCGGCTAGTTTGGGTCGATTTTGAAGGTACAAAGCAACTACCTGGTCAACTTCAAGCTTCTTGCGGAGCTTGATGGCTTTCATGTGTCCGCCGACCAGATTCACGAGCCCGATCTCCTTCTCCTGACCAATCATGTATGTTCTGCTCATAGCTTGAATTTCGCCGCCAGTATTCCAGTATGGGTCGACGTTGATGGTATAGCGAGCGTATGTCAAGTTGAGACCTCGACCACCAGTTTTCAGAGTCGCAATCAGGATCTTTATCGTGGGATCTGACTTGGACTTGTCGATGCTGGCGTTGCGAGCCTTCTTACTCATGTTGCCGTGCAGAGTGGTGTAGCCCCAACCCTCGAACTCACGAATTCTAGAGAGCATTGCCAGGAAGCTCTTCAGAAGTGACAACAGGAAGACATGACAGGCTCACGAGCAGTGCGGTGGCACTTGCAGCACTCGAAACGGCCGGCGAACATGTGGAAGATGGTACTCCGGCGGAGATCTCAACGTAACCACCAAAGACCAAATCACGATCATGTTCACCCATTGTGCCGCGATCATTCTGGTTCTCTTCGATAGCATCGGGCTTTCTCAGCTCATCATCTACGTCCTCAGCACCCTATCGAATTTATCGATGATATCAGGAGATGCAGACATATCTGGTTGGATCCTGTTGGCAGCTTGTACCTGTGTACGAATACGCTATCTCCTCATAATAGACCTGGAAGCATAGTTCATGCAGATTGCAGTCTCGCCCGGGGCAGCATGTCTCTTGGTCGCTTTTTGAAGTCTGTCAGAATCGTCCAGCTCCAAGTAATCACAGGCTTCCAAAGGAACAAACAGAGGGTGTGCCGTCGTTTGGCGCGGAAGAGTGTGCATGGCCCGGATATGGAACTTGTGCTCTCAGATCAGCGAATCAATGTGCATTTCAAAAGTTTCAGTTCTAAGGTGTTTTAGACGTCGTTATTGACATGGTGGTCGAGAAGTTTGCAAGCAGAGCTTGTTCACACGGTTAGGGTCTCCGTAGGCGCGCTCTAGCACGCGAAGAACGTCGGGGTAGTCAGGTAGTTGGCATTCCCCTTCTAAGATAAAAGGGAGGATCTGGGCGTAGGCTTGTCCCTCTAGGCGGTTGGTAATATAGGACATTCTTTCACGGGCAGTGGGGAAGCGGTCGGCGTTGGTCTTCATTTTCTGATGTATTTTGGCTTGGAAGCGGCGGAAATCCTTGCGATCTCCGTCGAAGATTGCAGATTCAGGAAGTCGTTCAGAAAGGCGGGAGGAGGCAGATGGGGAAGCAGCAAGCGGAGCCTCTGCTGTCGTAGCAGCTGGTACAGCTTCAGCAGGCATAGCAGCGATGGGGACAGAGGCGGGGGTGGTTACAGCAGGAGTGGCTAACAGCGAGGCTTCTCTCAGCTGATGGCGCAGCTGAAAGATCTCCTCAGATTGTCTAGTGATTTGTGTATCCTGAGACTTGGTTGTACCAGACAGTTCATCTCTTGCGGACCTCATGTTCTGAAGGTCCCGTTCCAGTTCGGCGTTGCGCGTGCGAGCTGCGACAATATCCAGAGTCTTATTGTCCAGCTATTCTTGCAGTTCAGGCACCTCATTACTCAGGTGGGCCACCTGTGCGGCTTGGTTGGTTGCGCATTCGTGAAGTTCTCTAATACAGAGGTACCATGAGTCGGGATCGGCGGATACGAGTTCGGCGAAGTGTTGAGCGTTCTCAACTCTCGCAGGGAGTTCGGGAAGGGCAGTCATCGCGACAGGCAGCTGTTCCTTTAGGTAGGAGCTACGTAATGTCACGGGGGCAGGTCGGGGGTACAGTGGAAGGAGCAGCTATGCAGATTACAGTAGTATTTAACAGGCTACCTACGGTCAGGCAGTGAAACTAGCAGGCCGGTTCAATGACAGGACGTAGCTCGAAGAGCTACACAGAAGCAGCACAGGTTTCATAATCATTCTCTGGCAGAACCTCGGTTCTGCAACTCACGTGACCCTGACAGGGCCACCCTGTCAGCCACAGCACTGGTTGCAGGCGAGCGCCGTAACACCATAACTGTACCAGACTGCGGACTCTGACGGACTGCGAGATTATTCATCGAATTCATCAATTATTATTGTACTACGAGCTGGAGCAGTGTCTCCTGGTGATTGTCGTGAATT
>SWBL01000532.1:0-24030 GCA_024195585.1 Aureobasidium sp. EXF-3400
GGCTCAGATGCTTATGTTACACAACAACCTGATACGCCGCAATCGCCAGCCATCGACTCCGTGCATTCAACTCGCGTCGCCAAGTTACAGGCGCCACCACCACACCATGACCTACTGTGCCGACAAACGTACCTGTCAGATGCGTCTTTCGATGGTCGGCAATCGAATACCAGCGCCGAAGAAGTCCACGAGCAACGCCGCATCTCTGATCTCCGAGCTGCGGCCCTTCGCAACTCTCGCCCTACCAACCGAGAGTTGATATGCTGCGACTACGATGCCGCCGAAAAGGCGAACGCCATGGACATTTATGGCAAGGAGGAGTTCGGTGGTGGACATCTGTGTATGGAATGTCTGGGCATGGAGATACGCCACGACGAAAGTTGACCGACACCTGCGTGATCAATTCAATCATTGTTCCTCGTTCGGCGGAGATCCGGGTCGGCAGGCCTTTCGTATCTTTACGAATAACAAGGTGTCAATCCCCGCGTAGAATGGATGCACCCACCTGGAAGACGCTGTCTGTCCGGCCCTTTCTGTCCTTGTTAAGGATGGAGGCCATCTGCTTTTAGATACTGAAGGCGTATCTGAAGACACATCGCCTGGAGACACGCAGTGACCGGCGGTCAAGCAATCGATTACGCTTGATTCCGTGAGTCTGGAATTTCAGGTTGATACTGAGCATGGAGTGATTTTCAGAATGGGTCAGGGTAGTCAACAGATGAAGAGGGACTCGTTGAGGCCCATCGGACAGGGCACGTGAGACATTCCGCGCAGGCCAATATCGAGTCGGTAGACCAGAGACCTCGAATCGACAGACGATTGATGTAAGCGTGACAGCGAGTCTTGCCATGACTTTCGTCGTGCTTCAGCGCGGTATGTGGCAGGTCAGAGTTTGCTGTCGTGTTACCGCTTGACGATGACCACCGTTAGCTACACTTACTGGTGGAATATGCAATAAACCATCAGATTCGTCTATATATTTACACGCTGGTTGAGAGGAATGTTCTACTAGCCATAAGGAAGATCTGCCAGTATATTTGCTTTCCCGTTTCATTCAACATTCGCACTCGTAGTAATTTGAGGGCGCCGTGTGCACGATCCTGTCCTCTAATGGGAGTCCAATTCGACACATGATCGTGTTCTTGTCATCGACCCCCGATTGACGATTGTGATTGGCTGGAATGCATGTCAATAACGATTAGCTCATACCCTTGACAGAGTCAACAGCTTGAGAAAATGTTTCAGAATTAAATCCTGTCATTGTCCACACTCTAGCACCAGCTCCCTGCAAAAGCCTCACAAGACAATCTGCTTGCAGACCAAGCAATGTACTGCTTCCATGGTCTGATCGCCAGTCTTCTTGTCAGTGATTACGACCTTGAGTGCTTCGGCTTCTGACGCCACGATTTCGGCCATCGTGATGCTGTCTTCTGCTGCTGCATCGTCGACACTCAGAGTGTGGTCTCTCTCAACGGGCTCCTGAGCTTGTTGTTTGCCATTGACTTCCGCTTCTACACCTTTCCTGAGTTGGACAGCGCTCTGGGCCAAACAAGAAGCATGGAGCCATGTCCCACAAGTTTGGTTGCTGCATTTGACAATCAGACGGTCAGGATTCTGAGGCTGCCTGCATCCGCAGATCGGATTCAGTGACTCCGAGAATCAGTACAGTTTCCGGATCATAACCCCAAGAATGAGTTACTCACCGATAGGACCTTGGTATCGTGGTTGTAAGTCTGTCGCCAGTAGTATTCACCATGTGCTGATATCTCCGCGTCCTCGTTGGCCTCCTCCCAGTACGCGATCTTCAGTGGTCCGATCACAGCCAAGGCATCGATGATGTCCATCTTGTTGCTCGGCACCAACTCAAACTTGCCGTGGTATGATGGCGTGCTGAGGACCTCTTCAGGTAGCTCTTCAGGGTTTTCGAGCCAGCTGCAGCGAAGAAAGACATGATGTTCATCTGCAGCTCGGACTTCGTGGACCTGAGCCTTCCAGTCTCGATAGGAGTCGTCTTGTGGCTTCACAAAAATGCAATCTCCGCAAGAATGAGTCTGGTTGCCTATTGTGCTGTTAATAGTCAGCAAGATTCCTGAGCTGTTGGCTAGGTCCGAAACGCACAACTTTCTGTACTTAGTCATGCTTAGCCATGCTTTCATTGGCTCAACAATGTAGCTAGCCTCGAGATAGTTCTTGCCGTTCAGATTGAGAGTACACTCGTAGACATCAGGTGAGCTTCTTGCACCCCTCCGAATGACAGTGCTGAAAACATTGAAAACGGGTCCGTCTTGCTTATCAGCTTGATCCAGCCAGCGCAGTAGCTTGGCGTCCCTAGCTGTAGAGCGATCCTGCGCCTTTGGTGGGGGTTTCGATGCGCTTTTGTTCTTTAACTTTCTGCGCTTGGACGATGACGATGACTTGTTGACTCCATGGATCCTCCTAGTCATCCTTCTTTTGTGCCCAGCCAAACGCGACTCTGCGCTCGTGGTGTATCGGCAGAGAAACGCCTTGGTGATTCTAGGTACGAGATATCGAAATCTTGACGACGGCGTCGCGCGTGCGGTTAAAGACGCGTGTATGCCTGAACGCGTCAATCGGCCCACCCGATCACGAAGCCGCGACCAGAAACAGTTCTCCAACGAGAGCGATCACCTAGAAATTCGATTCGACACGCAGTTACTATACAGGAGTTGAGACAAGACGAGACTAATACACAGTATCAGTCATAGGTCAGCTAAGAGTTATGTTTGGCACATGAAAAAACCACATCAACCTGTCGACGACGCGGCCTTGGACACAACACTTCATCTGATGCGTAGAACGAGAATACGGGTCGGCGGCAAACCCTGTGGCTCAGGTATCTGAGCGGCTTGGCTAGTGGGGCACACAAGCTCACGGCGGTTGGCCAATGCTGTGGATCTTCTGCGTTCGATTCCTCCGGACTGGTACAAGTAGGATTCAGAGCGTGCGGAAAGCTCGGACATATGTTCTGTCTGTTGTCCAACCCATCAACTGATCAGTATACATGCTATTCAATCCTACGCTCTCTGGGACGATCCATCTGTCTACAGCCCCCCTGTCCAATCTTTGCTTCCACGAGATGAATCTAAGGTGTGTACATCTAATTCATCACATCTCGAATCGATCTACTTTCTTCCAATCAGCTCCACAGCTCAGTGATCGTTATAGAGTCTACCCCGTCGCGGGGGTCCTGCGTATTTCTCCTTGGTGAAGCTCCTGGAAAGGTAGATGTGTGTTCCTTGACTCATCCGTTTGGTAAGGCGGCTAGAAGTAACGCCGGGACTCGAAACTAACATCTGTCAAGATCCACCAGCACAGATTTGGGGTTGAAGAATCTTACCTCCAGTGCAAGTTCGCGAGGGGGACTCGTAAGATGCCCTGAATATACATCTCGTTGTGATTGACGGGCTTCTTCGTAGCAAGCTCTTCAAGGCTGTCTGAAAGCTGGCTGTGCTCAGTCGCGACCATGTCTAGCATGATCGTGAATGCGTCTGTTTCGCTAAGACTTCTGTGTTTGATGAGCGTGTTGATGTAGTTGTGAGGTACGTTTTCTTTCTAAAAATTCACAATCAGATCTCGACGACTAAGACCATGCGGAACTTACTTACCTTTTCCTTCTGCCATGATATCATGTCATTGTGCCTGTGAGGCGGTTAGGGTCAGGTGAGGCAGGCATCAACCATCACGACACTCACAACAGAGCTATCTTAGTGGATGCCGCTCTCAGACTCATGATGGGAGGCTCATAAATTTGTGCATCAGACAGTTCTAGTCCATACGCGTATCTAGATCGGGTTAGGTTTTGAGTGATATTCAGTCTCAGTTCGAACATACTCAACGAGCGCATAGAGCGGTTCGCACCCAGAAGAGAGCTTTCGTGCTTCCAGGTATTCTTCTGGCGCGGGAACTTCTTGTCTGCTGCTGCTTCGCACGTGGTGGAGCACACCGTCGCAGTAACCGTTCATGGCATCACGGTACCTGTTCTGGGTTGAGGTTCTTCCTTTGGCGGAGTCCTTCTTACTGATCAGTATGCACAAGATGGATAGGACAATAGTATGTACCTTCTGCTTGATAGCTATCCAGATTTCGAGATGTATAGATATCATGTCGTCTGCTTGGTGTTGACATGCATTATCTTCCATAGTCGCTCTGAGCTTGTTCAGTCGCGCTTCGGCAGCATCTGCATCGCTTCGAAAACAACCGTTGTCAAATTCTCAGGAGAGTTAGTTGTGAAGTACAACCACGGTCATCCTACGCACCGTCGTCGAAAAGAAAGATCTGAGAAGTCAGCCACGAAGACTCGATGATTAACTTCGCTCTCGCTATCGTCACTCACCCAGATCATCCATTTGGAGCACACTTCTAGCTCTGGGAAGGCACAGTCTGGAAGCATCACGGAAGCAAAGTAGGGAAAGGCTGCTTCGCTGATCTTGGAGGAGGTCTTGTCATCCAATCCGAGTCTCCTATTTACGCTTCGTGAGCTATTGCCCTGGAAAGCTGGAACTACTATGAGGACGGTAGACCTACTTGCGTAGCTCCTTCTCGCTCTTCTGCTTGACTGTCTGGTATGCAGGATGCACCTTTGGCTTCTCTTCGAGATAGGCAGTAAATAATGGAGTGAAGTTAGCGGCATCCATCACAATCGGATTCGTAGCTGTGTGCTAAGGAGAACCAAGCAGAAACGATGCACCGATGATGGAGCCGGCGAGGTAGGGTAGCAATGTAAAAGTGCGTAACGAGATCCTTTTCTATAAGAACATGCTACGACTTTATTAAGCCTATCATACGCTTGCTATAGAAACGTCGTTACAATCTGCCATCACTACTCGTCTGCCACTCTTCAAGAACGTATGAGCAGTCTAGACAGTCTTGTAACAATCAACTGAACTCGTAAATCGGAGGTTGTCCGACCACAAAGTGGCCTGTTTCATGAACACAAGCGATCAATATTACGTGGCTTCCAGTAATCCACTCCGGTCTCGGAGACTCAGCTGAAAAGCGCATGGATCGATGCCCTAATATCGGGCCCACGGCATAGCTATTTCCAGGAGTTATTGTTACCAGATTTTGCCTAACATAGATGAAGCCAGAAGTCTGCTTCGAAGGTGTAAGATTGAGGTCATCCTTTGGCAAAAGTCGCCAGACCTTCTTGTTGAAATGTACTGGTAAACAATGATTTAATACCTCGGTTGAGCCTAAGCGTAGAAATTCTCGTATCGCAGTTTGCTCGGATCAATCGACTGCATCAAGCGTCCGTTAGAGGCCAGATTTGCTCGGGCGACAAGGATGTAAATGAAAAAATACAGACTGACTCGGTCGCCCGTAGACATTGCACATACTGTAGTGCAGCATCCCTTGTTCTCCTCGAACGCTGTAATTTATGTACGAGCAGTCACGCTAGTCGCAGGGAAGCCTGTACTAAGAGTTTAGCAGATGGCGCTCGGACCGCGTCTATGTCGGTGGTCATCTGGGCAGGAGAGCTTATCATTCCAAGGTCTCGCAGACGGCGCGCACAGCATCACTTGTGTTTCGAAACATGAAGCGGGTCAAGTGAAGATCTGAGATATTGACTGTGGGCAGCGCAGATTCAATCTTGATCACAGCCCTGACAGCATCCACAATGTGGTTCAAGAGAGTATCATGGGTTCGTTTCTGCGCTTTGGCTGCGTTCCTGAGTCGCATTGCACATTTCGGAAGACCTGTGCTGCAGCAAATATTGGCAAGGGACCGACAGATGCCTTCTAGTGCCCTGTTGCCCATTTGCGGAGCTTCCGATGCTTCGGCCAGAAGTAGGTGCGACAAAGCAACATAGCTGCTTGGAATGAGAATTGTTTGCAGTGGAATGATGCTGGCATTGATCCTCAAGGCTCTTTGTAGGCCGGGCTTGAGACAAAGATAGCGCTGTGCGAACTCTTTCTTGGGATATAAATGTTTGCTGGAACAGGATGGGCGACAGTCGATCCAGGACCGCTTCTCAACGTGGTAGAATTTTTGGCTGACGAGTGGAAGGGTACGTGCCCGAAAGAAAGGCGAAATCCAGCCCATGATCTGAAGCAGTATCTCCATTGGTAGGCCGTTGAGATTGGAAGGCTGAGACTGTGGCATCGACATCGCTATCAAGTTCTGTAGCACGTACATCCGCTCTTCCGAGGAATATATGCGAGAGATCCAGCGCTGTGACAGCTCGTTACCATGAGGTTGTGCCTCGAAGTCGGCAGATGCGATCTAGTTATGTGGCACCTGGAGTATCTGAGGTCGCAGAGGATGTGAGATTCCACAGTTTGACACGAGATTCATTGTCGTTTGCGAGCCGAGTGTTTCATCTTCTCCTGGACCCAGATCACGAATCGGGCTCTTGTATGGTGCTAGAATTTACACGACCCTCATGGAGACACCAGATATCTACAGTCATATGCTCTCATTGATCCTACGCTTCGCGCTCAGGCCAGAGTCAACATACTGTGATAAATTACACTGCGGAAGGCCTTGTAAAGTTTGCTAAGCATACCGACATGCACGCAAACAGTCTGCGGAAACACCATTCTAGTCGTAAATTACCGAATCTTGACCGGAGGCTATGACAGTGCCTGAGGTAAAGACGGTGGTTACAAGTGATCTGTTCATTACTGATGTCGACAAGCGCAGCTCCACGGCGGCCTTCTCCATGAGACCCCCAAGATCTCCAGCCGACCCGAGTATGAACCACCGCTTGTTTCGAAGTCTTGCTAGTCAGTCGGAATGAGGTCTCCGAGATACGCGGACTGCGGCTTTCTGCTCGTTCGTACTTCTCGGAACCGCTGGTAAACCGAATCACTATTTGTGAACAACATAACGACACGGTGTTCATGATCGACACACTGTCTGGTCTAGTTGCAAGTAAATTTCATGCTTCACCCGTCAGGCTAGAGGTGAGTTCTGGATGCTAGAGTTAGTTACTTAGAACGCCTTCTTTCATCGTCCAAGCAATATCCTTGGACTATCTGTGTCTCGTTGGTGCCGATAGCTCCGCAGACTATCTCCAACCAGACAGCTATAGCTGGTTAAGAGCTTCAAGTCCTGACCCAGCTTGGTGAGCACGTCCACATATAGATTACATTACACGATCGTGGACGATACGGATCTAAACACCCATGGGCTGTACGATGGTGTTTCCTTACTGTGGTACTTAGAGCCGCAGTCTGGCACCTTGGACGGACCGCGGTCGTCAGATGCTGTGACGATCAAAGAAGGTCCACATGCAATGTCCAGAAGTCACGTTCTAGTCATCATAGTGTTGTTCTACGCACCACTCTGACTACTTGGAAGGTTCCTATCAGACGTTTCCGGTATACTGCTAGACTCAGGTGCATCCCTTCGCAGCAACATCAGATCTCCAACCGACATCGAAAGTGGTGTTCTGTCGAGCATATAGGTGAGCGGTCGATCTTATCTTCTGGTACCCTCCATCGTTCTACACGATAATTTCCATACTAATCTCAATAGTGGATCATCCCTCACGAGACAATCCTTCGACCACTGAAAGATTGTTGATCGTCCAGGACGTACATACAATCCGAACCTCTCCGCTCCCCATTTTGCATGCCATACGTTGTGATCGCTCGACAACATGGTTAGAAGCAGAAAATACGCGCTTGTCTCTCAATCGCCTGTGAGATCAGGTCATTGTCGTAATCACCAAAGAATTCCGGTGTCAAATCGAAGTGCAGGTTGGCTGAGGAGAGCATCACAGAAGAGAAAGCTTGTCAGAATCCGTATCAAGAACGCATCCTTCAGTGATAAGGGCAGAAACTCCAAAACCTCGAATCTACCTTCAGACCGGTTGAGAAAGATCTTGTGCACGATGGGAAGAAGACGGTTCGCAGGGAAGCTCATCTTGCATCTCTCAAGAAACAGGACAACAAGAAAGATCCCGTACAGTGCCTGGATAGACATGCTGGACGACCTTAGGCTATGGGCACCCGCTCTGACGCTGCGCATACTGACCTCGACTCACTTGGCAATATCTCCACTTGTTGTGAAGTACAAAGATGTCACCAAGCTTCGCCCGGATGGTAGCGAGGTCGATCTGGTCAGTGTCATATGGCATCTGAGGAAGTTTCCCACCACGTCAGAGTTCAGATGCACTATAGTTTTTGGCTAGTCTGGGACTTTGAAGCAAATTGGTTCTGAGGAGTTTCTCTACGTATGGACATACATCGCAATCCGTGATATTGCTGTTAACATCATAAGCACTCCGTGTCGTGATTGTATCTCTCTTCCATAGTGTCGCTCATGTGAAACCACTCGTTGCACCTTGTAAGCTTCTTCAATTTCGAGAGTAGTGGAAGATACCCGAGAGGACTCAAGGTGTATGTCTTGCTAGTATGTTACGTGTACTAGCCCTGATGAGCCTCCCGATCATTTCTGGAAGCAGATATAGCTTACCATCGCGCGACAGTGCTGGTGCATAGTGCCAGCTTCCGATGATTTGCGATCGAACCACAAACGTGCATGATCTGCCGCAAGGATATATCCTTGATTACATTCTCATCACAGATATGAACCCCTTGACACGATTGAGGAGAGGTAGACACCCTGGTTAAGGCGTAGTTTGGGATGTCTGCGATCGATCAGAGAGCATGTACTAGAGGCATACAGTGCTACGGGCTGTCAGAGATGTGTAAGCATTGATGAAGGATAAGTGCTACGAATGAGTTCGCAGGATGACCGTACTCGATGAAGAGCCTTGTTGGAGGTTGCTCGAGTCTTCTGAACAAGCGAAACAGTACTTGCCAAACCACTTCGTATCGAACCTCACTCGTGATTATCGGCCTTGGGGGAAGTCTAAGAGCAAGTCTAGCTGCAGCCACGATAGATCTTGCGACAACGTCAGATGGGATTGGTATGAATTCCGGATCAAACAGGCTCAGTTTGCAAAGGTACAGGACCATATCCTCAGTTTTCTTCGTGCGCTCATGCTCAAGCAGTTCGATCCAGGCAAATTCAGTCAGTAGAGGACGACCGACCAAATATTCGAGTGTTCCTAGTATGTCTTTCTCTAGGAGCAAGACATCTTGGTGCATGGCTCCGTGCAGCAGCCAGCCTTCCTGACGTAGCGTCGGTATCCTGTCCCTCCGTTCGATGTATTTGCTCGATATCAGCAGACAGACTCCATAGCAAAGTCTGAGGCTTTTCCTGGGGACGACTTTCTTGCTGCTGTATCTATCTATGATCCTGACTGCGAGGAAGATGGTGTCGTGGCATAGCTGAAGGATGCGCTGGTTCTCGAAAAGTAATTCCAGAAGTTCAAATCTTCCTTTCCATCCTATCTTCGTCTCCGAAAACAGATCCGAGGCTTGTGGTCTGGTCTTACGCTAAACAAGGCGTCAGTCAGGATACTTGCAGACCAGTGACAAAGTGTCTCAGCAAACATACCTCGAGCAAGAGCATCTGCTCCAGCGCGTCCTCTTCCGGATCGACGTCCGGCTGAGTGTTAATCCATCTGGATCGTTCTGAGATGCTCCGTGTGCACATTGTGACCAGGAAAAGGGCGATCCAAGCTCGGTAGGGAGCCTAGGCGGTAGGTGCAGCTCCGATCAGTATGTTTGATTAACGACCATATATGGGGTCAAATCATGTTTGTTAAGTCCAGGAACTACCTGACAGGCTGCAGAATTGACCATTGAGAGTGATGACAGCTATGCAGAAGTCATGGGGGGCACTTCTACTGTGTCAGGTATTCAACGCCTTCTGGCTTGATAGGTGGACATAGTCACCTGTACATTTGTCTTTGTAAAACACGTAGATTACCGTATCATTCTTGGCCGCCAGGGAACACAGTACTGATGATTCAGGCGGCTGCACAGTGCACGGACGAGATCTTCGTGAAGTTCCCCCACGTGCGCGACGTCCTGTCGATATGCTCTTCGCTCCTCGTGACTATCGCTGAGCGATTGTGACCACGCGAAGATGATTCTCAAGCGCTGATCCCTATCCGGCGTAGATGTGGGTTTACCGTACGAATATACAAGGACGGTGTCAGATTTGAGTAGATCGCTGGCGCAATATATGCCGTATAATTTACAGCTTCTCCCACTGAGACGTAAGCATCAAACTGACTCGAATCGTACATTCACTTACGTATGTACCTAGCATTCTATGTGATGACAGTCCTAGAACCATTCTAATGGAATGTGCGTAAGGTGTCCTATTAGTCCTGTACCATTTCCTGTATGTGATTGCTTCTTGGAAGATCCAAGCACTTCCAAACCTGGACCGGTGACCAGATGCAGTAAGCTTCGCAGGACAGTGACAGGTATGCACAATCCTAGAACCACCATCATGACGTGGCCGCGTGAAAGTTCGAAATTTGCCCTCTTGTCTGCAGGCTGGCTTCGTGTGTCCGAAACGAAGTCTCTTGGTTCATTTGTAGGGACGTGGAACTCAAGTGAGTGACTAAAGTGAGCGATCGAAGCTCATCGCGACTGGGACGGAGACGTCGTGATAATTCAGGTCGGCGCACATACCACTACTGCATCAAACTGACTGCGGAGCGACTCCGTGTACACCGCGCTATTGCGATGTACTGCATGCAGACTCGGCTGACCTGTGCAAGCCAGCTCGGCAACCTTAGCTCAACCAAGGTTCAACTCCTCGTTGCCCCTCGTCACCTCGCCAATCATGATCTCTACCCTCATGTCAGCACGCTGCTATCTGTGACAATAAATCTCTACCCGTGATATACTCGATCCCTCGTTCTCACAGCGTGACTGCAGAAGAGTACTATGACGACGGACTGACGGAGTCTCAGCTGCACTCGTACAACCCATGCACCTAGCGTCTCCGTGCTCGACAACTGAGCCTCGTTGCTCACACCGCTCGCTGACAACCTCCCAACTATGTTGCAAAAGGGACCTACACCAAATCTGTCTGAGCGGTCTAGCACATATTTGAGCTGCAGCACGGGTCAGGAACTCAAGAGGCCGTCTCGAACAGTCAACTGATGAACGATCGTGCTAGGATCAGCGCTGAGGAGAGCAAGTTTTGATGTTGTGAGAGGGCACTATCGCAATATTGCGATGAGCAGCAGGCGCAGGGTGAGCGACACACGTGAAGTGGTGCAAGCCACGAAGTGGCAGCTTGCGCTCGGGATGAGCCCCTTGTAAAGTGGAGTGCTACGCCAAAAGTTCCGGTGATTCTGCGGGATCACCGGAAACTTCGGACTCCAGAATGCACCATTCCAGTCGTTGGGATCACCCTGCTCTGAACAACGATATCCACATCTCGAGAATGCATTAACTTTTGCATCATACCTGCGCCGGAACCTAGGGCATGGAGGAATTTCAGCTGATGATAGGGCAAATTATCTAGCTTGGGAGGCTACTGAGGAAATCAAACTATTGCTATACGGTGCAATTGACTACTCACTGAACGCCTGGTACCCCGCAGAGAGTGCGGCTCCACCCTTCTATCCTTAGTGTTAGAGTGTGTACGCTTCTTCTGTAGATAGATTCACAGTGTCTTGTTATCCTTATCAGTCGGGTATTGCGTAGAGACAGCTGTTCTTGCTTCATGTACTTCTACATTATTTCCAGCTACATTAACCGGAGCCGCTAAGTATATTGAGATGCATGGCGGGACAAGTGTCTTCGCGAACCTTCTGCCGAGTTTCAAGAACTGCTGAGAGATTGGTATGTCAGATGACTCTGCTGCGTTGTTTGGCTAGCTGGTGATTCTGTATGGTGTCTGGTTACCTGTAAAGAGCCCGCATAAGTAGCTTTTCGTTTGTCCACTTGACCGATGGCTGATCCCACTGAATGGGACAGACGATAGGGGCGTTGAATGTTCGGTGGTGTATGATTACAGTTGTAGGTACGCATGGAAGCGCTACTCGAATACAAGTGCAACTACTTCCATGGCATCAGGTTCCACCAGGGAGATTCTGTTGTCCGCGGGGTGCTACGCGCATGATGTAATCACCACATCCAGTGCAAGCGGAGTTTGAGATAAACTGCAAGACATTGCAAAGACGTTAGCTGCCACATGGCTTGTGCCCGTACACAAGAACGGGTACGTCTGCGACACAGCATGAACGACACCCCACGATGGAAAGAGTCTCCAGCTTTAGGGATTAGCAATTTGGTACAGATGCCTACAATTCATACCAAGCTGACGGAATCAGGAATAATGTTCAAGTGACACCAATAATGCGATCGGAGCAGGGCACACAGTCACACTTGGCACGACCAACATTCTGGGCAACTCTCGCTCTGATTAGGGTTGGCTGATAGGTGCAGAGGAGATGTACAAGCGAGGAATAGCAGGGGACATACCTCACAGTCAAAAATCCAGATTTTCTCCACCATAACGTACCACACTAACGCCGCCTCTCCACGATTGACAGATCCAAGGTCCGGTCTTCATCTCGGGTACCTAGGGCGGATGCATCCCTTAAAGCCATGGTCTCTGATAGCCGCATCTAGATAGAGTGACATCAGGCACGAGTGATCTTCCAAAAGACCAACGGTGAATGCTTTGGTCGACATAGAGGTCGCTAACACCCGAACTTAGACCGCTGAGTACCTCAAGATTGGACTCATAGAATGCAGCGCAGGCACAAGTGTTAGTTGGAATGAATTCTCGCAGAACTACGCGCAAGTCAGAAAGAGGCTTTACGGATGGCAGCGACTTTGGGATCTTCAAGACGACTCATCGGTACTTGCCTTGCGAAATTCTATCTGTCGCTCCGCACATCTAAATATCACAGCATTATGATGCCGCGACACCGTCCCTATCGTGACAAGCGTACGGTGAGTTGCGCGTTGATTACTAGTCTTGGCGATGTTAATTACATACTCCCATATTCGGGAAGGGCGCACGTGCGCAGGACCCAGAAAACGCTTGATTAGTGCTTTAACAATTACCGCACTAGCTCGTCACAGATCATTTTTTGAGCAATGCTGTCTTGGCGCGATCTATGCGCTTACCGACAGATGTGTTTTGTGTTGTGGCAACTTGCAAGTTCGCTCTTGCAGAGAAGCATCCTAGCAAGCTTCGCCAGCTACGATCAGAATCCGGTCTGTCATTTCCCATCGATATCCTCGATCACAATAGCAGGCATGAAGCGTAAACTCTCATCATCATCTATATCTCACCGCCTTCGCTCTGATCTAGAGAGACCATCGGGCCACCCAGCAAAATCCTCAGAAGACAAACTTCGACCTTTTTACTGGATCCGGAGGCGATCCGGCGCCATAATTTACAGGGACGTGCCGTCCGAGCATATAGCGTCTATCGTGCAAGAGTTCGCAAAGGTCTTGTCGAAACACTACAAGAATCACACCTTGACCACCACAGCATATCGCCCTCAAGACTCGGATACTGGGAAGTCAGATGTGCAATGCCATTTCGGCAACAAGGTCGCCAACGGTACCAATGTCCTTGCGCAGCGTGCTGACACGAAGAGAAACCCATTCGAGCTCCATGTTTGTGGCAACCACTACGCGCCTGTACTTGTCAACAACTGTGTTAAATCGAATTGGAGACTTATCGATACACTATACAACCACTCAGACAATGCTGACCCTTGTCCCGGTGGGGTCAAGGAGCTCGTGCTTAGACATCTACAGTCGCCGGTAGACGAGAATACTCACGCTTTCAGTGTGATCATGCAGAGCCTACCGCTGCTCTTAGGACCGTGCCGGACGAGAAGTGTTGCTTCACCATGCATCATCCCGTACCAGGATTGTTGGAGAAAAACGCTTACCGAGGATCAGTTGTTACAGATGCTGCTGAGCAGAGTGGGTGAAGGAAGCGCTTATCGATCAGACAACGCGCATCATCCGGCAGAGAGGGAAGAGCCGTTTCACGCTATTGCGTTGCGGCAAGTTCTTGGTGGTAAGAAGGATGATGAGCCCCCTCATTGTATCTTCAACATACCACTCGAAGAGGAGTCTAGCATGCAGATCCCTCTTTCTTTACACGGCAACCTCAAAACAATGTCGAACAACAGCGCCATCGTAAGTGCCAATATTGCTGCTAAAGGCTACGTTGTCGATCTACATATCGGTATGACACGGAAAGGAATGTGATTGCTGACAACGCTAACACAACCAAGATCACGGCATGAGTGGACTCAGTACCGTCTTCCACGATTGCGTCAAGTTTTGGGTTCTATATCCACCAAATGAGGTGAACCTAGACGCTTTCTACAAGCTTCATAGCCAGGAACAAAAGCTCAGCCGTCTGGTGAGGAGTCTACGGGATGGCATATCTGCAATAACGACGCGAGGTGATACGATGTACATACCTGCTGGCTGGCTACATGCGACAATGACAGTTCGGGCTGGATCTTTGTTGGGTACGAACTGGATCTACGGCTTCAATCTACCTATCGTCGCTGATATCTTCGCCCGAGAATTTGACACCGATTCAGTCGAGGCTTCTTGGAGGCCTCTGCTCGAGACCTTCCTTTTGTCAATTACTACTAGCACAGACATGAATGATGAATTGAGAATCCTCTGCCCTCTCTGGAGTCGACTGGGACAGGCGCTCAAGAAGGAGAAGAACGCGTCTTTCCTATCCAAAGAATACAGGGAGCAGTCCAAGAGACTGAAAGGCATAGAAACATGTCCAGGCTGCAACCTTCCTATAGCGTCGCACAAGGTGTTAAAGGAGCTGCTTCTTAGATAGCCGCTCTTTGAATGGATCTTGCATGTTGCTTCTAGAATCAACAGGCTAAGTCGAGTCATGCGGCTTCCCCTCCTGCTGGCTCAGAGAAGTGAATCAGAGTCATGGAATCAATTGTAGCTCGTTCAACATCCAACTTACGCGCTTCGATTCAGTGATACAAACGATTCAACACTCTCCTGAAGAGCAATCTGACTACGTATTTTCTCGATGGTAGAATGGCAGCGCCCAGACAGCACTTTTTCTCTTCAAGATTATGATCTCCTCGGAAGCCTTGTTCACTGCTATCCACTTCTGACTACTTAATGGAACAGGCAAGCATGATCGTCAAGAATAGTTACAAATCGGTCTGATTCATTACACAGCTTGTACTCATGGAGCCCTCATAGTCCTAGGGGCATCTGATGCATGTTTCTGTTTTTCTACGCCTGCATCTTGAGAATATCTGAATGTGTTGAATTATTCTACAAAGCTTCGATACAAAAGTAGAGAAGGTCCTGTTATATGGTTTCTGGGTTCGTTTAATAGTTTGAATGGTCAAAAGTTGATTGTTCCTACGTTCGAAATTTTTAATCTTGGTGACGGAAGGCGCGTCCAGTCTCCTTACCTGTCCGGCTACCACCGTTCTGTCTGTGTATGCGTCACGTTAAGTGCAGTCAATGCGACGTGTTCGACCAATGTTTCTAAATTGCCACATGTCTCACGTAGTTTCATCGTTTTCCTGTTGCATTTTTGTCGCACTCTTGTCGCACTTTTGTCGCACTTTTGTCGCACTCTTGTCGCACTCTTGTCGCACTCTTGGCGCACTCACCACAAACAGCAGAATTGCAAGACCAATACCTTGATCAATATCTCTGAGATGCCAAGTTGTCTTGCAGCACGCGTATTCCCGCGAGCAATGGTTGACTTATCCAAGATTACTCACGAATCAAGTATTCAATTCTCACCCGATCGCAGGCCGACTACAATGCTTCCTTTAAATAGCCCCGCAAGCTCAGATGAATAGTATAAGATGATCACACAAGCGACTTATCCGAAGGATATGAGGAAAAACTCGACGAGACGGCCAGTATGGCTCCCATGAACAAGAGCAAGGGTCAACGTGAGAGATTAAACAGGTCAAAGGATGACCAACACCACAACCATTCTACTTTCTCCACTCAAGCAGGTGAATTCCCTCTGTTACAGACCATAAACAGACTGAATCTAGCCGTAGACCATATGATCAGTCGACATCATTACAACAAGACTACCCGGCAGGCGGGGATGTTGTCGTCCAATATGCTCTTGACACGAGGGGGGCAGAAGGCATGAACATAGGAAGCAGTTCCTCTCAATATCGAATGATGATCCGAGTTTCGCGAGGGTCTAAAGAATCTCAGTCTGTGGAGCACTGATTGAACGCAGAATACCATGTCAGCAGGCTCCAGTGATAGGCTCATTTGTATCGGCTGCTGTAGAAGGAATGTCCTTTCGGACCAGTCTCTAGCGCCATATGGGAGATTCGCGCCCGAAACTGGACAAGGGTGAAGTACCGAAACGTATGTAGTTGACCCACGATCCTAACGAGGATTTCTCACTCCCAGGATCAGCTGGCGAAGGTTAAAAGTCCTTGTCGACTTTGCAGAAGGCCATATAGAAAAGTTATAGCTTCATTCCGATTTTGATCGTTGTGTCGAAAACAACAATTACGATCTTTGCGTTCGTCTGCAGATTGAGAATGCATTTGCGCGGCTGTGGACCCTAGCTCTCAGCCTGTTGTCTCTCCATCCAATGACGACGTCCAATGAGGAAAGAACTCTAGATCGGTGTCATGGTACTACCCGCTCAAAACCGTGGTCATGATGCTGTAGAATTCCATAGTATGACGTGACAAGAAAAGCTTCATCTCAGACCATCGGAAGTTCGTGTTCAATGTGGCGATCAAGAAGGTTTTGAGAAAAAGATCTCACGATCGCTGGATGGATTATCCCATATACCATGACACGGTATCTGATTTTGAGAGGTAGGCGCGAACCAACATTTACTGTCGAGCAGCTTAAAACCTGCAGGCGTGATGTACGTGATGGTCGGGATTGGTGTCGAAAATTTTGTTTGCTCATGTTTGACTTCCACCACGAGCAACAAAGACGTGACAGTCACTCTCCAAGTTCAAATATGGGAGAATCTGTAACCCCAAACCGGAGCCCTCTAGGTCTCTCGTAACGCTTCTATCGAGTGGCCCAATACTACTTTGTCTTGAGCATCCATTCAACCCCCTCAGCCACGCCGCTGCAGGTCTTGGACCGAGAGACCGTCACCATTCTAAGAGGGCATACTGGTTCCCTCATGACAAGTCCGAGTACTGCATCGTGCGAGAAGACATGCAAGTCTTGCCTAAGTGTCTTCCTGATCTTTTCAGAATTCTTGACCTGAGGCGCGAGATACCCAACGGGTTATTGAACATGGAGTCTCAATCATCTGAAGTTCAACAAAGGCGTTCCAGATATTCTCGCTGTCTTTGCGCGCTGGTAAACCTAGTGGCACAACAATCTTGTCACGCTAGGCCTCGCGATATGCGGTCATTCACGAGCATCTGAGCCTTCACGTCCAATCAGTCGACCTCCGGCCTTTCGTTTCCATCTCCAATCCATGTCCCCACGATCACCTGATGATTGGGACTTATGGACGTGCCGAAGATGCTTGTACAATGCAAAATAACTCTACATAAGTGCTTGTTGGCGAGTACTGAATATACTGCTTGCATTGCGTCGCATTTGTCAGTCCGGCAGAACAAGTTCGTGTTCGAGAGGCTAGAATGCTGTCAGACAACTTAGCGCATCTTCGGCCTCGCTTCACCAGCTTGGGACTCCACTCTCAGATCCAATCAACGATAGCGCTCTTCGCGAATGACAAAAAACTCCTCTGACTGCGGTATGACTAATTGTCACGGTCGTGACTCTGCGTAAAGCAGTGATAGGTATTGCTTTTCTGGGGATAACGCGCTCAGTCGTGTAAGCGTGTACGGTTGACACTCCTTATGTGACTAGGTTTGAAGATTCCAATTGGCTAGAATGTAGGTTAAGTTATAAGCAGCTCATATCCTTGCGGGGTCAATAGCTTGGGATAATTGAATCAGATAGAAGCAAATCGGAGACAGAACGCTGAGGTCATCCTCAGGACGAACGTGGCGAGTAAGCTACGACCGCTCGCAATCGAAGCATTATTCGGTCTAGATTGCAAACTGGAAACTATTACCTACAAAGGATTGGAGGTGATTTCGGAACTAGCTTAACTAGGTTTGCAGAGAAACAACGACGGGGAATCTTCGGCGATTTCCTCGCGAGGAGAAACGCCTTGTATCGCAAAACAAGGAGGCGCAGCACTATCGAGCTTGGCAAAAAAAGATAAAGTTGGTGGAGATAGGTGGATGGACGAAGACCTTCAAGCACCACCTAGACGTCCGAGATTGTAATTGTATGCTCTCCAGTTTTCTGTTGTGTCTAGATCCCAAAGCGCCACTGTCAACGCTGTCTATTGGATGTCTCGGAGGAGGATAAGTCACGCTTGTCGACCGTTGTTCATGCTGATCACAACGGCACAGAGACAATGGTTCAGAGCGTCATAGTCTTCTAGATTCAAACTTCCAGATCAGTCATATACGCTCACACTAGTTGTACATTGAGATCCACAGGAGTTCTTGACAAGACCAAGTCGCCGGAAATCTGCAATTGGGCATGGTGTTCCGACCATCTCTACAGATACTCACACTAGCTGCAAGCTTTCTGTCATGCACAGCAACCTTTGCCGCTCTTTGCTATGTTTTCACCATACGGAGGCGGTCGCAGAAGTCATTACGACACGCGCTTGTGATCAACCTCTTGGTCGCAGGTTAGCCAAGGACTTGCTTTGCAAATTCTCTCACGCTGACTCGGGAGTACAGAGTTCATCAACAGTACCAACAACAGTGTTTCGGGATTCATGTCCCTCATGAACGCTGGTATCTTGAAAGCTGGTTCCTCTTGCACGGCTAATGGGTTCCTGGGGCAGTTTTCCGTTCAAGTCAGTCCTAAAATCTGAGCCAGTGGCCGTGGTAATAAGTATTGATGTTGAGATCTCAGGCTGTTGATTTTGGGGTCCTCTCGATCGCAATATCCACGCTGGCCCTAGTATATTCACCAACACATGACTCTAAGCAGAGTCTTTTGTTCAGATGCGTCGCTTGTAGCTTAGTCTGGTTGATTGGTCTGACGACAAGTAAGTATCAGGGATATATGCTCAGTACACGACTAATGTTTCAACCGCAGGTTGCATCGTCTTAGGCCTGCAGGCGTTTGGGCCCGTCAGTGGCAACTGGTGCTGGATCGAGAAAAACAGGCTCGCACTTCGCTATGGACTGGTCCACGGTTGGCGCTTCGGCGTCATCCTGGGAATTTTCGCGATCTACGTCTGCATCATAATCAAACTTTGTCGTCAGTATAGCTGGCTCCGACGACATACGTACGGAGGTCATGCCGGGATCAACACAGAGTCTACCGATGTTGGGCAAACTTCAGCAAAGCGCGAATTTGTCATCCCTAACCCTTCCCTGGACCACGGGCTCCTCGGGTACGGAGAGAATAAGATTGGTATGAGCAAGATCGTCAACGTATTTAAGGGACCACAAAGAGATGCTTTGCTTACAGCTCCGACAGCCCATGTAAGATCTGACGGCCAGTATACTGCCACTATCCACGACCACAAGCGGGCACAAAGTCTGCTAAAAATTGAGAGCGTTCAGACGTCCAATACAGGAGCCACTCGATCTCTCCAACCCGCATTCAAGGACCCTCGTATCCGGATCGTGGCACAGATGACTGCATATCCTACCCTCTACGTCTTGCTCTGGATACCGGGAATTGTCAACCGTGGTGTAGAGGCTTCGGGAAGAACATCAATTACTCTCCAATATCTGCAAGCTAGCACGCAGCTGATCGGCCTTGTAGATTCCATCGTCTTTGCAGCCCAACAGAGAAATTGGAGAGCAACACACCGGGCACAATTTTGAAGTGGAAGGGTTTGGCTTTTTGAGAGATGCTGTGGAGAATATGTTGGAGCTTATATGAACTCGGGCGTACCGTCTAGCATAACTTGTGCAAAGGTTAAAGACAAACTAGCAAGCCGAAGTCTAAGTCCAAACCCGTGCTTGATCGCGAAAGTGGCGGATAATATCGAAGGCCTGGTCCGCAGCCACGAGTATATCGATCGCTCCCATCAATATCCGTCCCTTTCTATCTCCAAGGCCTATCGTGTGAGGCCGCTTGCTCCATTCGTAGACCAGCGTGTCTAACACAAGGAAAAGATCATGGACAATGCCGTGACACAGTCGAACAGGCTTCAGCAAACACTTTACGAGCCTCACCGAACGTCTGTGCTTCGTCCCGGCAAAATATTTTGACTCTGATGCTTGTGCTATCAGCGTTCAACCACTAGCCTTTGTACCCATACTTAGACTGCTGTTCGAATGCTACATGTCATCTTGCTCTTTTCTCAAGCCGCGAGTAGGCATCCATGCTACTAGATGATGATTGTTTGAGAGTACAGAAAAATGAAACACTACAGGGAAAAGACGAGGATGATGCGCACCAGTATCAGGAGAGCTGTTTACCTACGCCTCATTGCAAGATTATTTGGACTTGAATCATCGAATTGAAGCATGTTTCAAGGCGAGGTTGTTGTTTCGCTTTTGGCAGCGATGGACAGCGGCGCCAGCTACGGAGAGGTGGGTGGAGCTTCAAGCTTCGACCTTAGCACTCCTGTAGGGTACGGAGAGGCTCAAAGAGGATGGGGGAGGAAACAGAGGCGGACAATTTTCACACTTCGAAGCCGATAGTGTGCAACAATGCTGGCACGGTTAGCAACATTGAACTTCTGAAGGCAACTGTCGACAGATTCAGCAACGACCAGGCCATACAGGACGCGAAGTACAACGTTGCAATCCAAGAGATCCAGGATGCACACGTCGAATGGCTAACCTTGAAAGGGTTAGTACAGCTTCGACCATGGTCTGTAGAAGGATTGTCGCACCTTCCAACTCCCAGCCAACATCATCGACCATTCTACTCAGATCGCAAGTGATGACACTTGGGGATCCTCCAGGCGATTCTCTATACTCTTGTCCAAGGTCTTCCTCACCCTGATACATGATCTCTCTTGGCAAATAGAAACCCAGACCTCGTAATGACTTGATGAACGTCATCACAATGTATGAATGGTCTTCACTAAGCGTCAATCAGAAGAAGAAAGACCAGGTGGGCCCACTGGATCCTCCTTGCGAGTTTGGATCGACGCTCAACCCATATGAAGAATACGTCTACGGAAGGATTTTCCTGGCTGCTCTACAGTGGTAATTGGGATCGTTGTTTCGCTGAGCCAGTATCATGCGCATGGCCGTAGTCACTGGTATTCGAGACGTGTTGCTTGACCTCAGAAAGCGAACCTTAGAGCATCTATTCCACCGTGCTAACTTGGTCATAAAGTTGTGATCGCATTAGTGGTCCATAGAAGTAAAATTAGGCGTGCTGTGCACCCGGTGATGTCGAATGATGCTCTTCTGGCTGTCACTATCGTCAGCTTCCATAGCGCTGACGTCTACGCTAACCTTTCCATGAGTTCTTAACTCCAACTCCATATCATTGAGCCACGTTGCCTTGCTCGCCATATTCTTGTGTCCGTAGTTGCGAGTACAGAGGTACTCTTCATTGCTGCCGTAGCTATTCCTGCTGGTCGCTTTTCAGGATGCATGGCTTGAGGGAATCAGCATGATTCGTGCTTCTTACCATAGCGTGAGTGAAATTACATAAGATCCTCCATGGCGCCTTGCCTATGGTAGCCTCTCGAGCTTGGCGCGGCTCAATAGTAAAGAGTCTGAACTACAGCAGCCTCGTATGGACGAGACTAGTGAAAAGTGTCGCACCTGGTTCATTCGAGTCGCCGGTCAATGACTTCATCAGCGACCTGTACCTGATATATGAGCGAGGCCTACGAATTGAGTTTACTGATGCCTATCCTTGTGGCTCTGCTTTGTTGACACCAATCTGCTGTAAGCATATCCAAAGCAACGCCGACTGGTCGTGGGATTCACTGCTTCTTTACTTCCAAAGAAGCGAGACTCTACAGATTCCTCCATGCAGGGCTGCCTCAGGGACTGTTCTCGAAATCTTCCGAGTACAGTCTAGGACAGAGACGTATTCGTGAGGACGCTAACAGAGCTTACTCGAGACCAGTAGCGAACAAGATCAACTCAAAGGTGTCTACATTTACCACTGCCATGAAACTCGGACTCGAGCATCACTCGATCTCAAAATCCATGATTTCGACTGGTGTCGATATTTCGAATACGTCTGGAAACGATCAGACCATACGAGCAGCTCGCGAGGTCATCCTCTTTGGGGACCCCAGGCCTGCTCGAAGCCTCGGGTATAGGCATTCCCAGGTGAGCGAACGGTTACCCCGTTACCAGGACCATTCCTGACCTGCGTTGGAAATTTCCTAGCCAATGCCTCGATCCAAGTCAGCTCGTTCGCCTCTTCGTTGCCCCTAATCAGAGTAGGTACTGAATGAACTGAATCGGATCCGACGCTACTCTGGTGTTCTGTTGTATTCCCCAGCAGTCGACTGTCATTGTTTTTTCGGTCATTACCGAAGCATTGTATTCCACGATCGTGGAGTCGAGGTAGTGTCTAGAACTCCATAAAGGTCGTTGTAGGCTGTGGGTCATCTTCTTTGGAGAAAGGGTTTGGGACACAGGTAATGTATTCGCGCTTTCATGATAGATCAAAGCACGTCAAAGCAACCGTTACGTCTACCTAAAGTTTCAGGCATCCTTTTCCGGCTCTGAGGGAGCGCAACAACAGTATCATACTTCTTTTAACCACTCACGAAACCATTGTACTTGCAGCAGGAATGTGGCTTCCTTGGCGTACTTCACTTCCTTCTTACTCATCTCTGAACGCACTGCAAAACCATGCTCGACGCCACTGTATAGAGTGATTTGGTAGATCTTCTTACCCTCTTTCAGAATCCTTTCAGTCTCGT
Source organism: Aureobasidium sp. EXF-3400 (assembly GCA_024195585.1). NCBI lineage: Eukaryota > Fungi > Ascomycota > Dothideomycetes > Dothideales > Saccotheciaceae > Aureobasidium > Aureobasidium sp. EXF-3400. The sequence goes on from SWBL01000532.1 coordinate 22,741, forward strand.
GCCTCATGTCCTCCGAGAAGACGTGGTCGATTTCCGCTGCCGCGATGGTCAACGGTCGCTCGATCGCTCTTATCTCATCCGCATCCACGAAACTCGGATGCGCCATCGCGCCAACGTCGACTCCCTTGCCCTTAGCAAGGAAGCGGGCGACATATTTGGCGCCAAAACAGTAACCTACGCTACCAATTCTCTCCACGCCGAGGTTGGAACGCATCTTGACCTTTGCTCTCCGGACCGCCTTTTTGCCCCCAGGCCATGATATCGAAATCCTCGGGACGGTCGAGGGAGACAGCATCGCCTTCGTAAAGATCAGGCATCACGACGAAATAGCCGTTCGCAGCGAACTGATCAGCGATCCTGGCAACGCAAGTCAAAATCCCTTCTTGCAATCATGAGAAAAGCTGAGATGTGCAATACAGCTGAACATTGATGAACTCATGGCCGAAGAAATCAGTGAGGATCAATATAGCGTTCTTGGTCTGTCTGTCTTCGGGATAGGAGAAATAGGTCGAGACTGCGAGACGTCAATGTTTTAGTATAGATGCCAGGAGGGCAAACAAGTGTTTTTCTCCAACTTACTGCTTCTGATGTTCCTCATCTCACCCTTGCTACTGCCATCGTGTCTAACACCAACGATGCAGCAACGGTCGGGTAGGTTTGACGCCATGGTCACTGAAAAGAAGTTTGAAGATACCTGTTCAATCAGGCTTGATCGATAGTGCAGGGTCGTACACTTATAAATACGGTGCAGGTGACCTCTCATGGAGTTATTTAGCCACGACCACGTGTCCAACGTCGCTATGTGCTTGCAAGAATGCGAGTTTCGGTCTAGCTCTAATTACCCCGCACATTGATATTCTCAAATTCATAAGTCGTGGCAATGTCCGGGCCGCAACAGTCGTCGAACTTTCGAAAATAACAAAAGTTGGAGATCTTGGAAATGTTTCGATGAACTGCGCGACAACGTAGAGTCTATGTTTGCTGATGTTTCTACATATATGTGGCGAAAAATGTGTTCTAGTACGTTACCAGCCGAGTTAGGCGTAACCGGTTTTGTGATGATCATTACTACATACGGAATCCTGCTCCGGGGATCCCGCCAAGAACTAGGACCTCCACAGAGCACACTGCATGAGGCTGCTGCCTCGTGCACCCTGTTCTGTGCGATCTCTTGTTCTCTCTCTGCTCTCCACATCACACAAAAAAAGAGACCAGAACGTCACTCGGACAAAAATCATCGAATTCATCAAATTTTATTACTCTATAAGCTGGAGCAGTGTCTCCTGGTGA
>SWBL01000533.1:0-23981 GCA_024195585.1 Aureobasidium sp. EXF-3400
ACAATAATACCGTTAGGGTAACTCTACTAGTTATAACACTTACTTATAGGTAAGCGCTAGAACACCTTTTTAGTAGCTTTACAAAACTTTTGTCGACCTACAGTATCTTTATTTTGAAATAATTCGTGTAACTCTGCATGAACTACTCTTCCCTAGTAATAGGAAGTGCGGAAGACCTAGAAGGTATACTGTAGAAATTAAGAGGCTTATAGCAGGACCCCTAAACGAATGGGCAACTCCTTGTGACTTAAATTAACTTAATTGCTTAGGGGTCAAGAGCTAATTGCGAAGTTAAGCTTTCCCTTATGCTAAGGGACACATAGACCATCTTGGCGGTCCCCTTATAAGGGCAAGGATAGTAGATAGCTTATCTACTATAACTATACCTATTTTAACTTACATTCTATTTTATTTATTATAGCTAACTACCTAAGATAGTGTTATAAACTTGTAACAAGGGTAGAGCACAGATTTCTTAGAAAAAAAGCTAATCTTATTACATGGCAAGGGCTACTTATAAAAGCAGGATTATAGTGCTATATAAGTACCCCCTAGGGGTAGGACAAACGCTTACTTATAAGAATATAATAAGTATATAGGCTATAGTCATTACTAGTAGATAGGAGCCTCGTGCTTAACCTCTTTATTAAATACTAGTTATACATTTACACCGTTTGTACAAACCCTTAGACATTTGCGTTAGAACATACATCGTGTACGACGACAAAGTATTGGACTTTAACACTTAACCTCTTTATTAAACACTAGTTATACCTCTATACCGTTTGTATAAACACCCTAAACGTTCGTCTTAGAATACAACCCGTGTACAACGACAAAGTATCGAACCTTAATAGGTGGATCGTTAGTTATAGGGTTGGACTAGTAAAGCGGACCAAGGTTGCCGAAAAGCCAAAGTGTTAAAGCTGCTCTACTCGCAACGACTCTTCTTTTGTTTTAAGTAGTCACACCCATCTGAACTAGCTTCGCGCAGAGCGAAAAGGTACAAATCCAGGGATGATGTTGCTTAGCTTTTGATTCAAATCCTCCTCTTGCCATACGTCTAGCGTAGAATCGGGGAAGCCACCATCGCGCACACAGTCTTCGAGTAGCGTCTCTGAGGTTTTCAGGGCAACTACAGTCTCCAGTAGCCGCATGTGTAACCCTGCCATGATTGCACACAGATGATTCGCAGCCTTCGGCCCGCCCTTGTTTTCATATGAGACAATTGCGGCTGGTTTTCCAGCCCATTCGTGGAACAGGTAGTCGAGTGCATTCTTCAGAGCGGCTGGAATACTCCAGTTGTACTGCGGAGTAACAAAAATGTAACTTTTATATTGAGTTGTATTCATAGTGTGGGTACATGACACAAGGGAGCTTCGGCGGACTTCCAAGAAAAACGCAATTTAGGTTGCAGGTTGACACATCCTATCATCTTTCATTGATGCCGTAATATACCCTTTGGACATCCTCAATTGCTGCAAAGTCCGCACTTCTAGCTCTCCATATACCCTCCGTTCGTCTTGCGGCCATAACCTTCTTCGCGGTTTCACCATGCGCAAGGGTCCAGATAGATTTCGTGATCCCCTGTCCGGGATAGGCAATAAGACCTAGACCACCACTCACAGTCTTCGTTAACAGGCTTCCGCTGCCTTTGGCAACACCTTTGATGGCTCCCCACGTTCCTTCCTTTCGCGCACCTTCGGCTGGTAGCTGCGTGAAATCCTTAATACCGTCTCCAATTCCCAACGCGAAAGACTTGCCTGCGACGACAGCCCCAGATTTCTAGTCAGTCACCTTGCCATAGTCCTTGACTTCTTCGCCCCAAAGGCGAGGCATGCCTCGAAATCCTTCGGTCATAGCCAGTGGCCAGTCCACTAGTACGGCCTTGTAAAAGGTCAGAACGACCTTTCCTAATGACTTTCCCGACGCGAGTGCCATGGACCCCGCCACGGCCATATGGTGTGACCGATCTTGGGTTTCATCCTGATGCAAACGAGGTTCAAGGTTAGGGTCGGACTGAGCGAGAAGGGGAAAGTCTTCACCAGTGGAAATTGAATCGCCACTTGACTTAGTGACTTTACTCTGGGATCTGGCGTGGTCGCAATCGTCAGATTGCCTTGACTTGGGCCTCTTGCTGCGGCTACGTCCACGTCGATACTCTTGTGCAGGCTTAAGGAAGATGCCTCCCACGGCTCCAGCCAGGTCTACGCTGGTGGCAACGAGCGAGGATGTTAACCCGGTTGCAGGATCCCAACGTCGATTTTCGATCACGATTGGATGTGGCCGATAACTGATATCATGTTAGTCAGTACAGTACAAATGGCTGAAGCATGATCATTCAGAGGTATTTACACTTTGAGATTCCTTGGGTTGACACCCGATTCCTTCACCAGGATCTCGGCAGCGAGGATGGAGATTTTAGTCACGTTTTTGCCAACTTTGAGAGACCAGGAAGCGGGCTGATCATGCAGGAAGTCGCACTGCATATCTTCGACCGGGAGGTTATTGAGGAAAGACATAACGGCATTTCGCACTCCATTTTCATGTTTCATTTTGCCTGCGATCGTGGCTGCAGCAGTCTTCACTTCGTCTTTTTGACAGAAGCGCAAAGCCTCCGACAGCATTTGAGAGTTTAGCGTTTTGTGTGGAATAGGCGCTGGTCCTGCGCCGGCAGCGGCTACCATATCACCCCAGAAGGGCTGATCGCCAAAAAAAGGCACTATTACAGTGGGTCTTGCGTTCCGTAGCCCACATGCCGCTGTGCCGGCACCGCCATGGTGCACAACTGTAGAGACGTGTTGGAACAACCATTCGTGGGGGCAATCTCCAAGCCAGAAAATGTCAGATCGGACAGGCCCATCAAGCCCGCTCCATCCGCGAGATATGATAGCGCGCAGCCCACACGCACTGACGGCTTCCTGGATGAGAGACGACATGGCCACCGAGTCATCCAAAATGATTGAGCCGAAGCCAATGTAAACCGGAGGAGCTCCAGCATCCAGGAAAGCTCGTAGATCGTCTGATGGCGTGTAGTCCGGCAGCTCACGAAAAAAGAACCCAGATACGTCGATGTTGGCTGCCCAGTCCACAGGCTTGGGAATCAACGCTGGAGACCAACAATACGTGAACGGAATCGATAATGTCGATGCGAGCAGGGGCCCCTCCGTATTGGGGACCGGCTCTAGACCAATCCCTTTGCGCCAAATGTTGATCACGTCACCAAGGCCTTGCCAGGTCATGCACTCCACCAAGATATATGACAGGTAGTTCGCGACCTTCATGTCTGTTGTTCTGCTGCCAGAAATGTTGGCCAGTGGATGTGGAAAGCTCGACGTCGCTGTCCACGGCATTGTGAAAACTAGATGAACCGGAATTCCCAACGCTTCTGCGCAGTGGATATGTGCAAAGCTCGGTGGGTTCGCGATGATGGCGTTCGCGACGAAAGGCTGCTCGGTGAGGGGATCAGCCTCCGTACAGCTGTTCCAGCATCCTCCGAGCATTTCCATGATCATCTCGCGTTTACGAGAAATCTCGCCGGCTCGTAATGATTGCATACTGGGGATGAGGCCAGGGTTCTTCACCATGTAGGACATCAAATCTCCAGGGTCACCTCCAATGGAGTAGAACTCAAATCCAGCATCGTGCACGAATTTCTCGAACATGCCGTGCGTAGCGAGGCGCACTCGGTGGCCATACTTCTGTAGTTCACTGCCGAGTGCTACAAACGGCTGAACGTCGCCCCGACTGCCTACCACATGAATCACAATGTTCAGGCGAAGAGGAAAATCTTCTGGTGTGGTATAACGAATGTATCGCGGAGGCTGAGAAGCGAGACTACCATCATCCGGAGGTAACCTGACAAGCGTCGATAGGGTTCTACCAAGGCGCGAGTCTAGCTCGACATCGATACGACCATCGTCTATAAACTAATCAGCAGGATGTCCATTAGCAGCTGCAGAAGTTCGACCATTTCAGTACCCTTCAACGCAGCGTCTTTGCAGAGATAAGGAGGCACGGCTTCATCAGCTTCGCGGTCATCGTAGGACATATATTGATGAGTTGGCGGATGACGCAGTACAGACTGGAGCTTGGATTTCTCCATCTAGACGCCTATGGAATGGAGTATGGTGTTTGTGGATTGTTCCTGACGGGTAACAGAGAGTCGCCGACTGTTGTCCTATTAATCAGAATTCGAGGAGTCAGCCTTATGTGCGGCGAGTCCTGGAACGAGGAACCAAAACGTGTTATGCACGTGCACATGACTCATCGAAACGATTGTTAGCGTAGGGACATGGAAGGGTATTGTGCATGCGAGCTGTAAGTACCAACACATGGCGCATGTTGTACCCGCAGGTCTCATCGGCGTGTTTGTTTCCAGGAATTGAGCGTTGAAAATTGCGTTTCACGAGCGAGAAACTCGCACAAGACCCACGGGGCCTACAGAAGCTCGTGAGGGGTACCGGTGTAGCCGGCCGTCATACCCAAGCGTCTACTATGGCACTTGAACGTGCACCACAAGGCGAAATAAAATAAACCGCCGCGTCTGTCAACAACCGTAGCTTCTATTTCAATGACCACCTCGGACGAGTAACGGGTGAAGTGAAACTGAAACACACAATTGACGTGGTTTTGCTTGGACACGACACCCGCACACTACTTGATTCGATTCGATGGCCCGTGCAGCTACAGGTTGCATCAGTCATTCTGGTGGAACAGCTGATTCTCGATGGCAACAACAAGACTTGGGTACGCACGACCGGCCGGGTTCAATGCGAAGCAATAACGGCAGAGTGATAATCCTGTGGTGAACCTGCTTCGAGAGGGATAGGGCTTAGATTCTCCCGGATCTTCAATAAACAACATTGCTATCAGGGCTGAACCTGCCTTTGACGATCTCCATCCCACGCACAGTGAGCTAGATCATGGCGCCTCGAGCGCTCCGAGCGAGACTAATCTCGTGACCTTGAGTGTTCTCAGGGATCCGGAACGTTTTCCTCGAGAACAACCACCTTGTTATCTAGCCCTCTGCTCCTAGCACAATATTATGCTTATTCACGATCGGTAGCACAAATTTCAACCAGCCAGGTGCGAGGACGGAAGTCAAGGAAGAGAATACACAGCTTCTTGCAGTGGCTATACCTGCTTCTTGGTGGGGAAGGTTTGGTTAGTTTTGACGCGCCTTGCTAGCCGCGCCGGATGCGAGTCCAGAGCGGTGACATGACCCCAGCTCCCTAGGCCTCGGCTGAGTAGATAGCCGAGAACCCTTAGCATCCATCTCGAACTCCAGATCTGTGACGTAGTCGGACCGACCCTCTTTGCGCTCGTCTACAAATGCGAGCTCGTCACGCAGACACATCAGACTCTATGGATCCGAATACGATCAATAGGGATGCAAGCCGTCGCAAGCATACGAAGTCACGGGCAGGCTGCCTCGAATGCAAGAAGAGAAAGGTCAAATGCGACGAGCTACACCCTACATGCCGTAAATGTGCGGTTAGAAACCGACATTGCGAGTATGCTGCCAACCCGAGCCGAAGCGCAGAAACTCTCCACCACCATACGATAGAGACTCGTCCACTAAACAGCCTGGCCAACGAGGAGCTTACCGTCTCGCCGATTATTCCAAGCGCCATCGGCGACGTCTCAGCCCACCATAACACGCAGCCTGGTTTCACTGCACTACATATGCACCTGCTCTACCACGCTGTTACTAAGATGGCCAGCTACATGGCACTCGAAGGAGGCGTGCATACAATGATCACCTGTGCGTTAGACAGCGCATCGGCAGCTCCGTTCGTGCTCGATCAGCTACTGGGCCTTGCTGCTCTGCATCGGTCAATTACAGACTGCGACGCAAACTCCATCTTCCGCCACGAGGCAACTGCCCTGCAGACCCGGGCTCTCAGTCATTTCAACCAGGCAGGCACCAGTACAAGTATAGAAAGAGGCGTAACTTCGTTTCTATACGTGTCCCTGCTTGGTATTCACATCCTCCGAGACACTCTATCGACAAGCTCTCAGCCCATAGGTGGATTCATCACAGATTTTCTCGGCTATATGCGGATTCATCGTGGAGTTCGGGTCGTCGTAGGAAGCCACTGGACGCAAATATACGATGCTGACTTCCAGCCCCTTCTTCAAGTGGTGGATTGGATACAGAGTGCTGGAAGCTCGATGACCGGACCAGAAACGGCTCTACTACGCACACATCTCGAGAATTTGCCAGATGGAGTGACAGGATCGGTCGAGACATGTCTGAAAGCGTTGCAGTGGGTGCAGTGGGTGATTAATCTCAAGTCGACAGTGTCAGAAGATTCTGTCAAGCGGATCCATGCGACCATGGCGTGGCCATTGGTAGTTCCTGATGGATACGTTGATACTCTGCACCAGCGCCGGCCAGAGGCAATAGCTGTTTTAGCTTTTTTCGCTGCTACATTGCACCAGAAACCAAACTTTTGGGGGTTCGCAAATGCCGGACCACAACTGGTTCGCTCAATTGTCGAGCATGTTGGGCCTTTCTGGACGGAGGCTTTGATCTGGCCACAAGAAGTTGTAGCGCAATAATATCCTTGGTGTCCAAAGTGATCTCATGAGAGAGATTTCTAAGATGAGACACGTCTTGCTTGACCCTCAACCGAGATCATTCAACTAAATACCCTGCGCACGAGATAGCATGGCAAGGACCAGCATGGAAACAGCTTTATGGGACACTTTAAGAACAAGATAAGTCTTCCCATAGTCGAGGGAAGAAGGTCGGCCGATTTGTCTCCAGAAGGCCAAAATTCCAATTCGTGCCCACCTTGCATCAGCGTTGCATCTGCGTTCAATGTATTGTCGCTGTCACCAGGTAAAATCGCGATTGTGACTCTATCTGCAATAGAATGTGGATCTTGCTCGGCGTTTCTCGGTTTGTGATGCTTCAAAAAAATCAGCTGTGTTCTCGGACTCTGGTGCATGTATGCGATCGGCTTTGAGGTGGGTCCTCTTTACAAAGCGAAGATGAGCGGTTCGGATCCCATCCGATATCAACGAGTGAGTCTGGTGCAGCTCCTTGCGTGGTGGTGGATCTACAAGATTTAAAATCAGCCTGGCGTACCGTCGGGCTGTGGTGAAAACCTTATTATGTTTTACGGCTGCGTCAAGCAACACTTCTCGGGCACACTATTCAATAATGGATTACCTCACAGCAGCAGACGGCAGCTCTTTTTCGAATGGCCATTGCCTTTCTCGCCAGTTTCCTCTTTTTTACTTCGTTGCTCTCGCACCAATCACTTCTTTGCACCTCTTGTGCATAACCGACCAGCGAGCGTGGTTTTGCTTACCTTTGCTTTTCAGCGGAGTATGTAAGCATGAGCATCCATGTCTTGTACAAATCCTTCAACCTTCTTTGGCAACCACTGACGTCTCATCAAACAGCCGAAGGAATTAGCTACAGCTTGAGTACAGCGTCCGAGGAACAGCGTGGCTCACCTATGCTGTCTCTCATAACACGTTTGTTGCTCTCGGCGGCTCCTACACTCCTTGCTTAGTCAACACATCTCATCTTGGCAGAGGTCATCAAGTCTGTTCAAGGCCAACGCTCTGGATTAATGTAGATGGATAAACTTAAGAACATCCTTGCTTTCGGGTACTTGACCTTCATATCTATCCAAGGCCTAGGCGCAGGTTTCGAGGTGCAGGACACATACGACAAGTTTATCAATCCTGGATTCATGGCATCTGGAACCTTCTCCAGACCGGTTTGCTCGGGGCCGCAGTAGCTGCTGCTATAGACTTCTGAAAACGTATGAGAGGATCATTCACTACCTTAGTACCCATACCTCAGATGGTCTGAAGAACCAACATTAGCATGCTATGCTCCATTGAAACGCTGCCGTTGATGCGGACTGTGTTCTGTCTTTTTGAGCAGCTGACAAACAGCGAACTCAGACATGCTCAACAATCTGTCAAGATGTATATCTTTGACGTTAATCTAATGCTCGGGGCTCTTATCTTTTTCTATCATCATCACCCAACCAGTGACAGCATTGCGTTAAGAGCAACGGTTGGAAACGAGAAGCCAAGAACAAGAGATTTGGGTAAGTAGGTGGAGCCGAGTCAGTAAGTCACATCATCGTCCAGGGATGGAAAAAAGTTATTGGTTTCTAACAGACACGCGGAGCCTAGTTTTCACGAGGCGGAAATTGCAGAACAAGACCAGAAGATCTGGTGTGCCGAGTGTTCGGTTCGTACGCTAGAAAAATTCATGCGAGTCGCCTTGTGGTAGACCAAAATCGTACCGAAGAGTATCAGTCTGGTTTATGTCACCGCGATGATCATCGATTCGGCGCCACTGGTCGTGATACCCGAGAAGCATGGATCTTGACTTTGAAGATTCAAATTCAGAGCGGGTTAAATACGCAATCAAACAAACCAGTAGTTTGATAGGATTCCTGCACAATCGAGCACCGCTCGGTGGTTGAAAAGCGCTTGATCAAGAAATTGATCAATCAAGTATCGTACAGATCAACCAGTAAAGCAGAAATACGTCAAGCGCATGACATGCTTAGTTGTCCTTGTTCTAGGGTAAACTACATTATTTTAGGGAAAACTACAAGACTTCTGAGGTTGATACCAAAAACTCAATCCCAATCCATCCAAAGGTGGGAAACTTTGGACTCCCACCCGACAGTCTCTGTTTCTCCGGCTACCTACAGCGAAGACCGCTTGTGGGTGTGTACTCTTCGTCCCGTGTTGGATCGAACATTACACCAGTACATGTCGTTGCCTCGACTAACAAGAAGGGTTTTGACATTGTGATCCTTAATACAGGATGATCCCAGCTAGCCGAACGCTCCTTCTGAGTCGTTCGATCAGCTATATACAACTTGAACTGATCAGTTCTCAACCAATTCGACGTCGCAATGCCCCAGATACCTGACGAATACATGACGTTCTCGTACGTCGAGACGACGTACTACATCCCACGAGGCACGATCCATAGCCGATTAGATGGCTTGCTCGAACGACATGTTTCTCACGCGCATAAACGTCGCTTAACCCTACAACAAGAGCAGGACCTAGCTGACTGGATACTTGACCTGAATCGACGACATCAATCACCTTCCCACGCGCGTTGCCGTCTAAAGGCTATCTCCATCCAACGCGCCGGCGGATCTGACGCTAGCCTTGGACGCCATTGGCTATACAGGTTCTTTAAGAAGTACCATGCTTGTGGCTCTCCTAGGAGACACTCATGAGTCTCTACGAGTTGATGAAGCCACGGAAGGTAAAGTACGGGCCTGGTTTGACTTGTTCTCGTCGTATCGCGACCAATACCGGGTTTTGGACTGTAACATCTGGAATCTAGATTGGGGTAAGCCACGCAGAAGGACTAAGATGAGGGTCTCTCAAACACGCGAGTAAGTGTCTATTATTGAGTGCATCTCTGTGGGCAAGACCTCTATACAACCACTCATTAATCTTGAGGATATCAACGTCAACATAGACTGGACACTTAATGAAATACCTCCTTATAAGTACGCTGCTGATCCCACTGCTTGGGTTAACGACGATGTTACTCTTGCGTAGTGAACTGAGATTTTCATACCTAAAGCAGGCCCCGCGGAGTCCAACACCGGAATCTTATTTTTGACCAACATGCAACACATCTATCTAGTAAGTTCAAAGAAGCTTGTAAGGAGAGAAGGATTATAACACTTCCTCTTCCAGCACATACAAGCGATATCTTACAACCTTGTGATTTAATCATGTTCTCGCCAATCAAAGGAAAATATAAGGATTTGCTGTATGAGCTTTGTCAACTTAACGACGGCGACCCCACCAAGAAGAAGGACTTCTGTCGGTTATATCGCGAGGCTTGGAAAGCGATATTTAAGCCATCTAATTACGAGACGGTATCCAGAAAGGCTGGTCACGTTCCAATAGACCCCCAAAGTGTCATTAATCGCCCAGAAGTCATCAAATCACCACCCTAACTACGCTCACCACAACCGGATGACCCACCACCTTGTATATACGATGTTAAGGCCCTTGAGAAGGACCTGTACCATTTGGATAAGGAGAACACGCATCCTGTGGATCAGAAACTCGAGTTGACGTTGTGGGTCGCTCACAAAGCCGTGGAAGCATTGTGTTCAAAACCCGTCGAACTGGCCCAACAATACCTCAAATACCAGTCCCTTGAATACAAATACAAGAGACTACAGGCTAAGAAAGGACGCAGAAAGGAACCACCCAAGAGGGGTCGTCAATTGGTCGAGGCGGACGATATCGTCGCCAAACAGAATAAGTGACGACAGACCAACGAAACACCTCCTTCATCCCGATCTCTACGCTCACGTATGAGGAAGTGATATACAGCTGTGCGTAATAGAAGAATTGATCAATTCGAGTCGCTCGTGGTCGAATGCGACCGTGGCGAACCTCGTCGTCGTGATGCGACAGACCGTTCGGCTTCCCCACCCGTTCGGCTACATGGGTTTATCCTGCACTAGAATGATCGTCAAATGGACACAAAAAAATGAGTTCTTCGCCTGATCACGTAACTGAATAGATAAACATCATTCCAAATGTTACATAAGTAAGGAACGTACAGTCGATGTCATCTTATATACTGTCTACAAAGATGACAAGAAGGCTCGAGCATTTTCTGAGTAAGGTTGCAATACGTGCAGGACACTAACAAATAGCTTCATGCAAGAACTTAAGATCACTACAAAGCAGTTAGCTTTTATGTTGACGCTAAAGTCTCATAGTGTGTATGGTCGAACTATCTTGGGTAAGATCGAGTCTCGGGTTGGATTCGTAAAGAGTATTGAACAATGGGTAAGTAGCAGTGTAAACCGCGGGGTGTGTCGGCATAACTATTCGAATTGAACGCAGAACTACCTAGTGTCGTTCTGCCTACCAAGATACCATAGAGATCATGCCTACCAAAGGCGACACAGCCTACCAGAGTCCAGATCGTAATCCCACCTATCCGATCCAACGCCAGTCAAAACGAATAGACTATCGGAAGGGTCATATTTGCGCTTGACGTCCATTAATCTGTTGTAGTGGACACCATAGAAATCGTGCTTCCAGTTCGAGTTGAAAGGATTACCCTCATTCATGTAAGCACCTGTGAATGGAGCCCACTCGCGCCACACCTTTTCGACGTTCAGCTCAGCCCATTCGCCAGCTTTCGCGAGTGCCATTTTCGGCGAGATAGTGGTGTCCAACGGAACCGTATAAGCCATGACATGCAGATACGTTGATCGCCAGACCGGGTTGACTGCGCCTCGCATGTGCTCTGCAACGTTCATGACACCTTTGCCACCTTGCAACCCGATTATCACCAGACCGGAGTTGGTCGGACTATACAAGATGTTGCGAAGGTTTTCTTGGAGTGCTTTCGGAGGGATTGAAAGTTCTTTGCGGCCGAGCAGACGGCTGGACATAACGTTTCCCCCGCCAGCGATCGAGGGAACACCGCTGGGAACGCTGGAGGGAAATGTTGCATTAGACAATGTAGCCCCGCTCCAAGAAAAGGTGATTGCCGAATCGTTGCCATAGACCTGGCTTATCCGAGATATGAAGGATCTCAGCTGTGCATCCATATTATGGCCACTCGTATTGAAAGCGATGAACTGTGCTGTGAAAGCAGCGCCTGTCGGTGGGCTCTGTAGTGACGGCAGGAATGCAAGTGCGGCAGGCCCGTCCGCTACGAAAGCAGAACCAGTGATCCCGTCATCCATGAGAGAAGGTAGCTCGGACACAATCGCAGCAAGAGCCCTCCAAGTGTTGTTCTCCGCTGCGCTCGAGTTGGCATACATTGAGAGCTGGCCGGTGAATGCATTAATAGGGCGTGGATGGAGCTTCAGAACATATTCTGTAACAACACCATACTGGCCACCTCCGCCACCACGAACAGCAAACAAAAGATCCTCATGCTGGGTTTCATTAGCCACTATGAGCTTACCCTCTGTCGTGGCAACGGTAACCTGGAAGATGTTGTCTGCCGCCAACCCATAGTGGCTGGAAAAAGGGCCATGTCCTCCTCCTTGAATATGACCGCCAAGGCCAACGGACCGATCTCCTCCACCAGAAAGAGCTCGTCCGTGAGCGTATACGGCATCATAAGCGTCACCATAGCGCCAGCCGCTGCCGAGAACAACGGCGCTCTCTGATCCATGCCAAGAGATGAAACTGATGTTCTTTAGATGATGCGTCCAGATAGAAAGTGAATGAGCACCAGTGGATCTACTGAGGATTAGTCACGAGTCCTGGCTCTAGCAAAAGATGGAAATGGGGGCTCACCGCCCGTTGTACTCATGGCCGGTGCCTTTGATGACTACACGGATATTACGATCTGCTGCCCAGCCTATGGCCGTGGCCACAGCGTGACCGTCCGTAGCATTGACGATATACGCGGGAAGTGCTCCAATAGTACATGCCGAGCCGTTAACATAGCCAGTCTGGCCTGGAGGTATGCAGGTGTTATTGGCGAAAAGAGGGTAGTCGACAGACTCCGGCTGTTCCGCATGGAAGTTGTAGCTTGTCCACTGTGATTGTGTTACGTTGCAGAGGACTTGTGAGTTGAAAGGATTCCCGGGATAACAGGCCGAGCCCGCTGGAGCTGTTTTGATCAATACACCTCCAATAGAGGCATTAAGTGTTTGCCAATCCTGATGGGACGGCCAATTAGCGTCTGACGGGATAGTCTTGCACAGTGCCGAAGCTAGACTACACCCAGTGAGTGACAAGATTGTGAGACAAGTGGATAATAGCATGGTGATGATGCGGATGTCAGTGAGAGCAGAAAATATTGCTGCACGAACTTCATTATATATTCTGGAAACCCGAGCAAGCCGAGGGGCTTCGGCTTGCGGTACGAAGACATTGTGGCAAAGAGGCCGAGCGGCGCCATCTTTGATAATCCGTCAATTATTTGCGGGTCTTGCTGTTATACACCGCCGAGGCTAAGCGACTCCTGTCCGTGATAGCGGCAGTGAGCAAGCAGACATTCATACACGGATGTTACAACAAAAGCCCTTCTATTGCCGTGTGTTGGATCGTCCATAAGCGAGTTGTTGCGTTTCGGCAACGTTTCCCATCGCGCATCCCCAAACCGAAGTTCTCGGGTGACTAGCGCAGTTTCATACTACCCGCTTCGGGCTCGGACGGTACTTCCAAGTTTTGTTCTCAACAGATCGTATGGTTGCTACATACCAGCTTTCCACACTGTAATTCTCTCCCTTGCATAAATTATCTGCTTCTCTATCACGCTCTCTCATTGCTACCTAACTAATAGGTTGGTTGGTTAGTTGATTCTTGTAAGCTATTTACAGTCTTGTCGCCTGTATGAGCTACCCTAAACGGTGCTTGACCACTGTGCCCGTTGCTTAATCTCAAGTTCGATCTGGTCAAGAATACAAAACTCCCCTATCCTTGCTCTTCCTCGCTCTGTCCTTGTACTGGCGTAGCCCCTATCCTAGTTGTCTGTTGAAGGAACCGGATCGTTGTGTTCATCATTTCCAAATTTAGTGCCCATCTCTCTATCGGGCCGTCCACTAACTTCCCTGTGCGTAGCTCTCTCTTCTTGCTCTAACCTCCTAGCAGGTAGGAGAGATCTCCCAACCTTCTTCCTGCCGCTTCCTTCATCGCTAACCTTATCTCCGTCCACCGAGGACATTTTAATAGAACGTGCGCTACTGTTTCGTCCTGAATCCCGTATTGGCACTTTGCGTCTGTCTTCCTCCACCTAGAGCCTCGCTACGTTAGGGTTGAGATGTATATAATTCGTCTGTGCTTGAACGAGCACCGCTGCTCGATCCGAGTCGAGTGATCCATAAAGCTTTAGCGTATGTTTCCCTGGCAGCGCCGCATCGAGTCGCTGCGTGTACTGTCCCCACGTGCCTAAGCCCGTCTCGCGTAGGCTTTCCTCCGCCCGACGCTTGACCTCTTCTACTACTAGGTCTCTAACGGCCCTATGCTCTCGTATACGTGCTGTCAGGCCATTCGTATGCCTGCTTCCTGGCTTTGTCGTGTCTTGGGCGGCGGCATGTGCTAGCTCGTTTCCCAGAATGCCTTGATATCCTAGGAACCACATCAATCTGATGTTGACCTCGTAGCGCCCGGCCTCTTCGAGCGACTCGAGGAGACCCTAGAGTGCCTCTCTGTTTTTGGTAGCCGTGTTGCTTCTCTTGACCGCCCTGATGGCCCCCTGGCTGTCTGTGGCTATGATGTAGTTATGATAATTCCAGCTCTGGACCGGCACTATATAGTCAGAGTAGGATATGGATGGATTGGACTGGATTGACCCTCTAATCTAGTCCAGTTCAGTCGGCCTTGGCATCCAGTCCAATCCACTAGAGTCCATCCATGGACTCCAGTGGATTGGTATAGGGCAAGGACCACCATTCGAGCCTCGGTGGTAACGCGTGATTCTTCTTTTTGCACTTTGTCAAATGTGGTCCAATTCGTTTAATTCCGCGATAAAACACAAAACCCAGCAGATAATTTGGTGTTTGCTCGATTTGCTCATTACATCTGCTCTTCTGGCGCTTCCTCTAGTGCCCATGCTATCTATTCAAATGTCGTTCCAAGGTTTGTTATGATATCATGTCTTGTCCAACTCTTGATGCATTGTGCTTCCTCAATTACCTCGCCGGTAGGCTTCCCCCTTTAGGGTGTGACCGTGTTTCCACAGCTCGTAATCACCTACTCTGGTTCACTAGACATAGCTGGTATAGTGAACAGGTCGCGGGTCATGCGAGAGAGCCTAGGATAGGAGTGTCTGATGCGTGGTTTCGACCAGAACTCGAGAGCATAGTAGACATCAGAGACACGCCCTTCGACGCACCATCTAGAGTATTCATCAGTTTCGAGGGTCCTAATATCGGTGTCGGCCTCATCCGAGGTTAGTGTTGCGTCCATCCATGCTATTACTTTAGAAGCACGATATCGTCAAGGGGGGTAGTCTCGACCACGATCTGAAAGTAGCAGGACAGCCAGAAGTCACGTATTGACATCTCTGATATTGCAAGCCACTCCTGCCGACCTCTCCACCTTGATCTTAACCATCTCCAAGTGTATACCGGATGAAGCACAACTGCTGCGACATAGGCAGGCGACTGATCAGTCATCTGGTTGTATCCATTCAACTTTTTCTAAGCTAAGTTGACCCCTGTGGCCAACATGCGATATTCTAGAGTTTGCTCGGTAGGCACCGTCGGTGCTAGTGTTGACGATGGGGGGGAGGAGAAATTGGTGGCGGCATTAGCGACAGTGCTACAACGGTCTGACTTCGTCGTCCTTTAGCAGTCTTGACTGCCTCACGCAAGGGTCGAGAAATGGGAAGGTCTTTGTTAAGGTCGATGTTTTAGGACTGTGATCGCGATATTACCGTACTTTGAGAATCAGGGACTTTACTAGTCAGCAATGGGACGGTAGGATAGTTCTGTAGAGACTCAACAATGGTGTAATAGTTCTTAAGCTTCTTGAAGTGAGAGAATAAGCGCTCCATAGCTGGTATCACTTGCCAGACCACCCCATGGCTTGCATCGGTATCTCGACTCTCAAGACGCTAGGTGAACTGCCATATCAACTCGAGGATCTCACAGTATTGAGTAAGCAATGCCCAGTCGTCCTGAATGATACGGTCATTCAGTGTTGCTGGTTTCTTGCGCATCTTTCTAGGGCATGGCTTTGTCCCAAACTCGTCTTTTTGTTGACATAGTCCTGCCAGTCCTTCATTGTTTTTTAATAGAGATCGTCGACAGCAGGACACACTAAGATGAAGACTCGCAGTGCGTCGAATACTGAGTTCCATCGAGTGTCGTTAGAACCATGTAGCTCGGAGACCTTGGGAAGCAATGGGTGAGCCTTCTAAGCCTTCTTAAATCCCTCATTCCGCTAAGGCGAGGCGAAGCGCGGATGTAGACAATAGTGCTTCTGACTTTACCAATAGGACCACGACATCGCCAGCACTCGAGCTCTTGCTCTGTCACTTCTACACCGTCCATTTCTGTAAGGAAGGCGTCCTCGTCCACACCCTAGAGCAAGGTGCGTGCTACAAGGAAGAATATATGCCCGGCGCAACGGAGTCGTCGATGTTCAGCATTAAAGTGAAACTCCTCGGCAAGTGTAGAGATGCAAGTGTCGTTGTTTGATGCGTTGTTAGCAACAAAGAATCCGATGTTTTGGTCAAGTAAGAAGCGAGTAATGATCTCAACGATGGTGTCGGCAATGTTAGCCCCGGTATGCTTGCCTTCCTGCTACGGGAGAGCTAGAAGGAAGGTCTTCAAGTTGCCATGTTCATGTGCAAAATGAACATTGATACCGCAGAGCGCTCTAAGATTACCAGAGGTCCAAAGACCAAAGGAGAAGTGGATAGCAGAGGAAGCTGACTGCAATTTCTCGGTTACAACTTCAATGTGACTGTTATAGACTTGAGAGATCCATTGATGCATGGTCCCATGCTATGGGAGACATCCTCTTGAGTCTACTGATTTGTTGAATCACCTAGGAACTCTGTCCAATGTTCCTTCTTGCGTTTCTTGATCGCGTGGTGAAAGTCATGCTTTGCTATCTTTGCTGCAACTTCGAGGCTGTCATCTCGCCGGCCTTGTCTCCTTCTTAACCTTGCTAGGTTACGAGTCCTTGTATACTCTCTTCTCATGGACGTCAACTCATTTTACCACCATCATTTTGCGTACTTTGATGGTTTTGACTTCGGGCAATGCTGTTCTATCGCTGTCTGAGTGACTTCCTGGATTTAGCTTTGCATTGCTTCAAGATTGTCTGTTGGGAACGGGATGTCGGCAAGAGGTTGTCCTATCTTGTCTCTTATTGCTTTCCAGTCTGCTTTCTGCAACAAGTATCGTGGAGCCGTTGGGTCTTCTATCACGTCTCCCATGCCTATGGCTGTGTGTATCGCTCTATGATCTGAGCTATATTCGTTCTTAAACGGTTGGCAGATATCTCGGTCCTCAGATAGTCTCTCGCTAGCCATGATTAGGTCAATCGTTGATGTCGAGTCATTACGCTCCCGTGTTGGCACTCCTCTCTGTGTGAGTAACTGTTGGTTGTTTTCCTCAATGAAATCCAGTATCCTGCTGCCTTCTCGTTGTCTCGTTCCTAGTGCCACCCCGTTTCCTCCCCATATGATGTCGTGGCGGTTAAAGTCTCCTGCAATGAATATTTCCAGATCTGGGTTGTCGCTACACTCTCTTGTGATCACTTCCTGGACTTCTTGTAGTCGGGTGTGTAGTTCTTGCTTGTCGAGTTCATGGCCGTTGCCTATACTCGGAATGTATGTTGACGCCAGCAGTATGCTACGGGTCCCATGTTTCATGACGATTGCAGTGATGTCGTTGCTATCAATCGTGATTTGCGCGTATCCGTTGTTCCGGTTCATCCACATGTATGATCGGATCCTTTGTGTTTGGTTTTCTCTTTGCGTTGTTTTTGGTTTCATTACTTCAAAATTGGGTCCTGCTCCGGTAATGTGGAGGTTTCCTGCGATTTCCCAATAGTGTGGTTCCTGTATGAGATTGGCATCGAAATCCCAGATGACTGGGTCGTTGTATAAAGCATCCTGAACTCCTGGACTCTTGTGCAGATTTGCTTGAAGAATGTTTAGGGTGCTAATCATGACGGCGTAGGTTGATCATCCTTTCTTGTTGCTTTCTGAATTCTGGGCACTTTTTGTATGATGCTGGATGGTTTCCTCCACAATTGCTCCACTTCGGTTCACCTAGGTTGCAGCTATTGTGTCCTTCTTGTGCGCACAACGAGCACCTGGTGGTGTTCTTGCAGTCTTTCTGTATGTGTCCAAATTGGTGGCAGTTGTAACAGGATCTTGGTCCTCTGTCATCGTGGAAAGTTGAGACTTTGACCATGCGACCCAACAAGTATACCTCTTCGCCGTCTGCTTGCCTCTGGAGCAGTTTCTCCACCTGTTCTTTCATCTCTAGCTTAGCCACTGCAGATGCATAGGAGGTGTACTCCTTTGGTCTGCCTAGCCATCTCATCAGCTTGACTTCTACTTCGTTCTCCTCTGCAAAGGCGTCTCGTGTTTCTTGACTAATTGCTCCGGTCTGGTGATCTGTGGCTTCTATTTTTGGGATGAAGTCCACCTTGATTGGGTACCAGGTGGATTCGATGAGCCTTGCCCCTTCAGGGAACATAGGTAGCCATTCGTCCACGTGGGCTCTCGCTACTCTCTCCGCTTCTCTGTCAATCTTAAAGTACGCTAGGTGGACGTCCTTGTTTGTGTGTCTGATCATGAACTGGTTGAGAACGGCTTTGTCTAGTCCTTCGTTGGATCTGATCGCGGCCATGATCCGATTTTTGGTCTCTGTTATCAGATTTGCTCCAGTACGTCCATCTGTCTTGAGGTTTTTTATGTCTAGTACCATGTCTGCTTCTTGTGTGTTCTTTGTCTGTTTCATTGCACTCCTGATCGACGTTCCTGGGATATCGAGAGTGACTGCGGAGGGCTTGATTGGTCTGATAGATCGAATGATACTGATGTCCTGGGCGACCTATACGGTGTTCTTACTGCCTCCTGGCTTGACAGTCGTACTCCCTGAGCTGCAACACTTGCATAGGAGTCAGTCGTTCCCGTCTGTAGAGACGCTGACTGGAGAGAGCCCCAGTCCGGGGCTGCCTCCTGTAGACTTTTGATGTCTAGGACTAGCGTTGTGACTGTCGTCTGTAGTTGTCTGATCTCCTCTCTATATCTCTTTTCCTTCTCTTGTTGTTTCCTTTCTCTCTCCTGTTCTCTCTGTTCTTTCTCTTGAGCTCTTCTCTGTGCGTCTAGTAGCCGCTGCATGATGTCGTTCATTGTAGTTTCTCTTGGAGTGTCGCTTCCTCCGTTGCCGCTGGGCGTAGGGCTGCCCTCGGATTGGTGGTTGATGTCTCTACCTTCCCTCTCTACGCTTCTAGTCACCATTCTTGTAGCCATAGGTGAGGGCCTCTTCCTAGGCGTGGTCTCTGCCGATGCAGAGTCGAAGTCATTGGTAAATCGGCTGTCGCGTCTCGGAGGGCTTCCCTCTGCTCCACCTTGCTGGCCTTCCCTTTTTCTCTTTCCTGTGTGTTCTTTATCTCTCATGAACTGGTCTCCAATCTCCTACTCTTCGGCGCCTCCCTGTGCTGGCTCGTCATGCCTCCCTTCTCTTGCTATACCACCTCCTCTCGCCCCTCCTCGGTCTCTCGGAGCTGGCATCTCGACCCCGCACCATGGCGCTTCGCTGAAAATTCGAGTGAATCACCAGGAGATACTGCTCCAGCTTATAGAGTGATGAAATTTAATGACTTCGATGATTTTTCTCCATGACACTCGCTTGCCCCAATGTCACAGTTGGCTATCTGGTTACACATGACAATGACCCCTGGCCGCCAGGGTGACTCTGACCTCGGCCGGCTGCTTGCTAGCAGCGGTGCGGAGTTGCCAAGACCGCTCGCTGTCGTCTGCAACTCCTTCCTATTGTCTCCTTGTCTACGTCTCGTCATACAGCTTAGACCCGTATCCACGTACTGTTACCTATTCCAAATTCGCCCCTTGACGATAGGATATAGTAGCTTAGTAATAAAGACATTAGACTAGGGAGTGTTCTATCTAGGTTAGTGCTAGTAGTCGGGGTGTTAGATTAGAGGGATCTAAAACCATCTAATAGAGGAATCATATTATTTTTGGATATAAGAAGTTATATACAGGCGTGAAATAAGTTCAGGGTTGCTCCTGCTATAGCGAATACGGAATACGATGCAGGGTTTCGGCATGAACCCGGCTTCGGCAAAACCCTCCCGCTAGGCAAGAGGACCGAGCTTCACGTTTGCCCTTCTGTCCGGTAGCGCTCATTATGTTTGAAGTCTCCGACCCCGAGACAGTTTCCAGATTTGTTACAGTGCAGCGATTGAAATCTTCGAATCGATGGACAGGAATTCGACGCTGTCGCATCGCTTGGTTTGAGTCCCCCGTTAACTTGTTACTCCCGAACTACATATCAGTCTCCTGATGAAAAGAGCGCCGCATCGGAAGTCTCGTGCCGGTTGTGCACAATGCAAAAGATTACATATGAAAGTTGGTAACGAAGCCTTTTAGGATCCTCGCATGTCAACTGACAATCATAAGTGTAACGAAGCAAAGCCGAAATGTGGAAGGTGTGAGCGAATGGGTCTGGATTGTGGGTATAAGCCTAGCCCAGCCACTCTCAAGCCGGAGTCGTCCATGTCATCGGTAACTTCAACCTCCCGGCCTGTTTCGCCAATACCACCAGACGCAAGCCAACAACCTTTATGCATGCTCGATTTGGAGCTCTACCATCATTTCATGTTCACGTATAGCAATAGCGTGAGAGCCGAGAAAGCCTATCGTGAAGAAGTCGGCCGGAAAATTGTCGACCTCTCTCATCAGCACAGCTACGTTCTACACAACTGTCTGGCCCTTTCCGCCCTTCAATTATTTCGGCAAGACCGCACGCGGACAGAATTATGGGAGCGTGCTTGTTATCTACAAGGGATTGCTATTGAGCAAGTTCAACCCATCCTGATCAACATGACACAGGATGACTCCATTGCAGCTTTGATTTTTGCAAGCAACACGGCAGCTTTCAGCCGTGCAGAGTACATGCACAACCCGCATCAGTTCAGCGAACCTATCGATCCCATCGACAAAATCATCGAAAGCTTTCAACTCAGCCGTGGTATCAGCATGGTTGCCGCCAGATACTGGCCATACCTCCAAGAAACGTGGGTCGGGAGTAACATGCCAAGCCTCGTGGACGAACAAGAGGAGAAAATGCGCAGCACACTCAAAGACAAATTTTCGACATTCCAGTCAGTAACGTCGCTAGCTCTGGGTCAAGAAAATCCAGAACGCAGAAAGGTCACTTTGAAACTGGTGGACAAGACTTTCAGATATATCGCCCATCTTATGGCTGATGGACATATTCATCCTGAAATGATTTATCTGGCGGACGCCTGGGCTGTGACATTACCAGTCGAATACAGAGAGATGCTTGAGGAGAGGAGACCGGTTGCGCTTGTGCTTTTAGCTTATTATGCTGTTCTCATCTCGTTAACCTCAGATATCTGGCATCTGGATGGCTGGCCTACTCTTTTGATTGATCATATTGCCGCCGTCCTCGATCCAGGATGGTCGGAGTTTCTGCGCTGGCCGCAAGAGGTGATTCAACAAAACAGCTCGTCAACGCATCTCCACTCGACGCCCAGGGTAGATGATTGATCCTGTAACTCTACGCGGTTTCCGTGCTTACGGAGAAGTCTGGCTCGATTCTGCCTCGTATCTACAGACCGTCATGCACTTTTCGTTGCTGAGGCCTTTCTCACCAACACTTTGTGTGTTACTGTCACAAATGATTGCAACTTGGTTTCAAACCATAAGCAAAGTGTTTTCCAGACAATATGCTCACGAAGAAAGTACATATCCATGGTTGTGATGTCACTGAAGTTCTGTTCTACCCAACGAAAGATTCAGACCTCCAAAATAGAGCCTTGGCGTGCCGGAGATACAACCACGACTCGCAAGGGATCTCTTCTCTCAGAGTAGTATATCAATAGCTTGATTCAAATGCTAGTTCAGATGGGGTACAAAGACAACAACTACTCTCCTGAAGAGCGCCTACATAATTTGCGTTATGTATACTTAAAACCAGCCGCGCGTTTCACTCAATCCTCACAGAGAGTCGAGACGGACGTTAACAGGATACAAGCGTTTATTTCGCCGACTCGATGAGCAAGAGGAACTCACTGCGTTCTGGAAGGCTGCCATGGAAGTTGGAGACGTGACGCTAAAGAGCTAGGTCTATCCTCTTTTGCAGGAAATGATGAAAGAGGTTGGTCAGTCATCAACCGTCGGTCAGACATGTGATAAAGTGCACTAAATTCGTTCTTGATGCGGTACTGAGGGTGCAAGATGCTATGTGCATCGAATCTGAGCTCATTGGGCCGCAACTGTCTCTTGAAGGATTAAGTAACATTCGACGTCAACTCTCGCTGCTCAGATCTACAGACTGGCATAATTGTGAAAGTGATATGGTCAACGTACAGTGTAAAGGAGGAATAAGGACTTCCACTTTGCGGCACCCGTCTGAAAAATTTGTCTAGGAGCTCATGCTAACATACGTGGAAAAGGTTGCTGCTACGTCACATAACTGACACTCAATGCGATCTAGCAACTTCTCCATCTCCAAATACCAGTGTCATGGTTCTAAGGATCACTATAAGATCTTGTGCACAAGTGGCCAATATGTTTATCGTAGACACTTACTATGTGGAGAAGCAAGCCGCAGGATGTGTTCTACTATGGTTCGTGAGATCTCTACGCCGGGCGCTATCTGACGTTCTGTAATACCTTCCAAGGCCTTGTTACAGGTGACACCACGTGTGTCTTCGTTCAATTCCGGTCCACGAGACCCTGCTTAGCCCTAAAAACTCTTGGGAAGTCGCCTCTATGGTAGCATCCTTGTCTGATTCAACGAGGTGACTGACTATGTATGCTAAGTGATTTGCTAGTTAATTCGAGCATCCCGGATAGGCAAACTGTATCGAGGCGCACAGACAAAATAGAGGCACTACGTCAGGTATTGTCGGAATTTGTCAACTGAATGAAACTGTATAGTGAGTGTAGTGGTTGGAAACATTCAACATAGACAAAGGAGAAGGACAAAACACTTATGGTCCATCACACTCGATTGATGTCGCAAACTTTAACCGCCTTGCTTTGGTCTCGTCAGATGATCTAATGAATCTCAGCATGATTCTAACCAAATTTCATGGAGATATGTGACGAAAAGGTAGTGCTAACATACGTTTGCAGGTGTCTTCGGAAGAAGGCCTTACTCTAAAATCAATAGAAGTTGTTAGTGTTGTCCTTCCCAGCTCATGCCTTGTCTTAGGATCACTCATAAGAATTCTTCCCGCATTAGGGCCACTTGGTTTGTGTAGACGAGCATTATATCTTGCCATGGTTGCAAGGATTTGATTGAGTGCCCGCACTTTGACGACGTCAAACATTCTATACACGAGCGCAATGCCTGGTTTCAACTGAATTAACAGCGACGAGAACATTGGAATGAAAGTGGAGGGCCGCTACTTTCCGGTAACGATCGACAATGTGATGAGAGCCTATCAATGGAATGGTCGCCAGTAGGTGTATTGGGAGATCGCTCGACTGCTTTCTAGACGTGAGTATGGATGGTGCCTTGGTCCCGAGACTGTCTAAGACTAGACTTGATGGAGTTGTCTGCCTTGCTCTCTCTAGACTTCATGGTGATGATGGTGAGAACGACAATCAGCAGGAAGGTTGCGTCATATTGCGGGCCGCCTATGCTTTGGCAAAAGAGCTTGAATGTTTCGCGGAAGTGGGCGGGCATGGTCACGGTCACTGTCAGCCGACATTTGGTGCGACGTTAGTATAGCGGTTTAGGGCCGATGTGTTTGGAGATTTAACAACTCTCGAATTCGAGCTTCCACAAATTGGCAGTAAGATCCACAGTGAGCATCTTTTAGAGTGAACGGAAGACGAGGGAGGGACAGATGAGACATTGATCGGGTTTGTAACGAAGGAGACAGATGGGTGGATGCTACTCGAGTATGAATGTCTTTTCTTCCATGATTGAGATGCAGAGCAGGGCCACGTGAGGCACGAGCGTAATGTTGTAAAAAGCTTATAGCCGGCTATATCCGTAACGGCTGTCAGAGTGCGGGGATGGCGCCGACCCCAAAACAGAAAGCAAAACAGAAAGAGCAACTAACGTCATGAACAAACATGCGATACGACAAGACTTGCCTGCTTTCTTCGTAACTCTCGACCCTCGTAGTAGCCGACGACTATGACATGAAGATCGAATGGATTGAATCTTGGATAGACAAGGTCGTTCAGCGACAGCACTCTAGGGCGAACCCGAAACGGCTCCTCGACTATAACGACGACGACGACGATGACGGTATTGCGCCCGAGTCTAAGC